>JAHLJT010002406.1:24609366-24752885 GCA_031308135.1 Acheta domesticus | reverse complement strand
GTGTGTCTTCCTCTCTGTGTCTGTGACCACCTTTTTCTCTGCGTCTGTCATTCTATCTCTTTCTCCCTGTGTCAGGCTTTCTCTCTTAGGCACAGCCATAGTGCCTAAACTGTCCAGACGATTTTTTTCCAAAATTGACATTCCTCGATCACTCTGAACGAATATAAGGCTCTTAGAATTTGAAACGGATATTTTGAATTTTGAGATATTATAAGCGATATTGTTTACTCGCCCTTACTTTGTGTAGTATCGTGCGCCGGAAAACGGCTAATTATAGACAGAAAGACTCTTATTGCCGGACCCTGGTAACGAAAAAAGTGGATAAATCATGTTCCCATATATTGTAAATTACTTTCTCTAGTATGTGGTGTAGTCAGAATCCATGATTTGTGGATCCTTGATACAAAAATGGTGATGATGCTAAAACAACACATACCATCGTTTTTACCAGGAAAACTTTGTACCAGGAAACGGAGTTTATGTATTTGTGAAACCAAATATTGTTTTTACATTTTTACTTTCCCGTATACGTACGTATACACGGAGTGATATACGTAGTATAGGGAAAGTTATGGAATGCTGCGCGAAAAAATGGCCAATTTTCGGCGGAAAAAAATTAATTGCCGGGCCGTGAAAACGAATAAGTGGATAAAACCAGTTGCTAACTTAAGAAAAAAAAATCCTCTATCTCGTGGTGTGGTCAAAATCCATGATTTGTTGCTTCTTTATACTTAAAAATCGATTGACGGCATTCCGTCCGTCTGTCCGTCTGTGGTCAACGCTAGCGCCTAAACCGTTCAGTCGATTTTCTTCAAAATTGATATTCCCCAGTCGATCTGATTCTAGTCGAAGCTTTGTGATTTTGAAAAAGATTCTTTAAAATTTGGGGGTACTTTATATGAAGCCCCCCGGGGATTTTCAACATTTCCTCAAAAACGGCTCCAATTTTTTTCTTTAAATTTCTTGTATGAATAGAGGAAAATACACTTTTTAACATGGCATAGGTCCGATTTTCACGTACAGCTCTGAATTTTCGAAAATTGTGAAAATTTGAATTTTTTTTCGGCGTCTTTCTCCAACTACCAAATTGAAGATAGAGATTTTTTCTTCAAATAAAATTTGTTCTGCATATTGAGTTCTTCAATAAAGGTCATGTAAATGTTTTTCACAATTTTGGCAGTTTTCGTGCAATATTGCGTGCAATATGTGCAATTTTAAAAAATTACAAAAACAAAATTTTCTCAAAAACGGCTCCAAATTTTTTCTTTAAACTTTTGGTAGGGATAGTGGTAAATGTACTCTATCAATGACATAAAAGCCATTTTGGTCTGAAGGTTGGTTTTTTTAAAAATTACAAAAATGTAAATTTTTTTACTTGTCTCTCACGTCGTTAATATTTACATTATCGGCGATTTTTTTACATTATTATATTTACGAGTACATGTGCTTTAAATAATGTCAAGTAAAGTTTTTCGAAAACACTACCGTTTTCTGTAAAAAGTAGCTCAAATTTCGGCATTTTCAGAAATGCTCAAACGTCATTTTCTCGTATATGGCTGCAATTTGTTTCTTGAAACTTTTGTAACGGATAGTGCTAATTACACTCATTAATATAGCGTGAAGTTTATTTGAGTTTTTTTTGTTTTTTTCAAAAATTATATAAATGTAAATTTTTTGAAAGATCTCTCACATCTTTAATATGCACATTATCCGCAATTTGTAAAGATGATTACATTTGTGAGTGTAAGTGCTTCAAATAACTTCAAATAAAGTATTTTGAAAACTCAAAAATTTTCTGTGAAATTGAGCTTCAAATTTCGCATTTTTAGTAGTGCTAAAACGCCATTTTCTCTTAAACGGCACATAATTTTTATAAGCAAATTGCCATTTACGGCTAGGTTTTGTGTTCTTTAATATTCTAAAATTAATGTTTCTGTTCTACCAATAGGAAACCGAAAAATTAAGAAAATGACAAAAAAATGTACTTTTGGCGATGATAGATGGTAGCTGGCAAGAAAGAGTATGTGGCAATTCCGAATAGCTAGCGAAGACCCAGGAAAATAGAAAACTAATACGGGAAAGTCTGTGCCATTCTGTAGCACCACTAGTTTATAATCATTTACAAAAGTCACTCTAGAGGTATGTTTTTACATACAAGCCGTTTATTTAACAGTTCTTTTAATTTTGTAGGAGAGGAAGTGTGTGTGTTGCAATGTCACCCTCCAGGGTGCGGTGCCATCGTCGGCTTCCGTCTTTCTTACATCAGGAGGGCTGACGAGTTGTAAGTGGCAGGGACCGAAAAGGTATTGAATACCGGTAAAAATACCAGTATGGACCGGTATGAACGTCCATAAAGGTTATACCGGTATTATACCGGTATTTTCAATGGAAATAGTGCCGCGTGCCCCACACACGCGCCACAAACACGCGCGCGCGCCACAAACGCGTGCCACACACGCACTCGCGGCAAACCCACGTGCGCGCCGAACGCACGCGCGCGCCCACACACGCGCTCGCCAAACGCACGCGCGCGCTCACACACGCGCCTCAAACACATGCGCGCGCAAAACACGCGCGCGCGTCAAACACGCGTGCGCGTCAAACAAGCATGCGCGTCAAACACGCGTGCGCGCCAAACACGCGCGCGCATCAAACGCGCGCGCCCACACGAGCGCACGCCCACGAACGCGCGCGCCGAACAAACATGCGCGCCCAACAAACGCGCGTGCCGAACGAACGCACGCGCCGGACAAACGCGCGCGCCGAACAAACGCGCGCGCCGAACAAACGCGCGCGCCGAACAAACGCGCGCGCCGAACAAACGCGCGCGCCGAACAAACGCGCGCGCCGAACAAACGCGCGCGCCGAACAAACGCGCGCGCCGAACAAACGCGCGCGCCGAACAAACGCGCGCGCCTAACACACAATCACACGCGCGTTACCACTCGTGCGCTGTACACTCACGCTCTATACACTCACGCGCTATATACACACGCTCTTTCCTCCTCTTTCTCTCTTTCGTTCTCTTTCTCTCTTTCGTTCTCTTTCTCTCTTTCGTTCTCTTTCTCTCTTCCGTTCTCTTTCTCTCTTTCGTTGTCTTTCTCTCTTTCGTTCTCTTTCGATTTCTTTCTCTCTCTCTCTCTCTCACACACACACACACATACACACTCCCTCACAGTACACATTCAGCAAAGCGTTTGTTGGGGCCTACGGTCAATCATCCTTCTCTCATATTTTAATTCTACTCACTGCGAAAAGAAATTAATAGCCTGGAGTATATAGGTCGAGTGCGTTATCCTCTGCCGAACCGGAGACGCCCGTGGGTCGAAACGCTGACCTCCGGAAACTGCCTACGCAACGGCGCAGCCCTCGCAGCTCTGCAGCTCGTACAAAGGGAAACTGATTCCGAGAATCGGAATGCGCCAAGGAACTTGCGTGAAGTCTTATCAACCGATGTCAGATTTCTATCGCCTTCGTTCCTTCACAACTGATGTCGAAGGTCATATCCTGGCAGAGGCCGCAGGCCCGACCACGCGCGACGATGTCTGCACTTCGAGAGGCGGAACGTTGCATTTGTTTTAAAAACTACTTGCCATACTTCACAGCACTTAAATGAGTTTTGAGGGTGAGGATAGGACAAGGAAGAGGAAGGAAAGATCGCGCGCGGTCCGAGGAGAATTCTAACGGCCGGCTCCTCTGATCGGTAGTTTTCTTTGGTTTCTCCGATCAATATCAGAGGAATGCCGGAGAAGTACCCTAATAAACGGGCCTAGGACCCCGCGCGACCTTTCCTTCCTCTTGTCCTATCCTCACCCCTTCACTTACACTTACACTAACACGCATTACACTACCATGCATGCCGGAAGACCACGCGCCCGGAAGATCGCGTGGGAGGCGGCTGGGGGGGCGCTGGTGGGAGATACCTGGTAGAGGGAATCCCGCTAATCGACGGTACGTCGGCGCCTGATATTACCATGCAATGAGGAAGATCACTGCCGCCTCTCGTAGAAAACGCACGCACTGCACTTACGGGGTTAGCGCCCGCCCGAAATCACTTATAATTGCCGCGCCCGGAATCACTTATAATCATTCAATCGTTAATAGGAACACTCTGACTAGTCTCCTGAGGTCTAATAGTGTAGAGCGTGAAAGAGGTATTTAAGGCGAAAGGATTAGGAACAAAAGATTATGTCCGATCAGTGGCCCGTTTTTAAGTAGTACTCCGGCATACGCCTGGTACTGACTAGAGAAACCATAGAGAACTACCTTTTACAAAACCAGACCATTATAATTCTTTCCCAACCAATGACACAATTCGACCTAGGTAGAATAAGTCTGGTGACGAAAATACGCCACCGTTGAGACTCAAACCCTAGGACACCCGGTCAGAAACTCTGCGGGATCCATTGTTGTTCCTCTGAGCCATCTCAGCGTAAAATATCACAATGTTCCTCCCCCAAACCTGTATGATCCTACTGAAATACCGTTTTTTTAATGAAAATACCGGTATTTTCGAGAAAATACCGGTATAATACCTTTAAATAGAGGTATTTTACCGGTATAGATGTCGAATAAAGGTAAAATACCTCTAAAAATACTGGTATTTGACGTCTAATACCGGTATTTTTTAAGGTATTTGGAATTAAAGTATAATAGAGGTAAAGGTATTTCTATACCGGTATGAATACCTTTACCGCTATTATTTCGGTATTCGGTCCCTGGTCAGTGGGGACCATACGAGGGGTAGGGTGTGTTTGAACCACGTAAGAAAATAAAAAAGCATTTCCAAAATTAAACAATTGTTCTCGTCAGCTCAAGCCGTTATAATAAAAAGTACGAACAGACTGGTGTTTCCGTTTGGTCTATTCACTTTCTTACACGCAACATTCACCGTGCTGGATACTCGGATTGACTTGAGATTTTACCAGCTTGTTCAGCACCTTTCAACCTACATACAAAGTTTTACTTGCTATGAAGCATTGCAAGTAGTGTTTTTGCGATAATTAGTATTGGGACCTTTCTTGCCCTTACCGACCGTGGAAGGGCGGAAATCGCTGCTCGCCGCTGGTTCTGCGGACGTTACTCATACACCGCGCCTGCACTATCGGCCTATCGGCAAAATCTCAGTTACTTGGAGGCGGGGTGACAAAAACGGGTGTTTACTTTGCAGGTTCAGATGGAACGAACGCGCTTGGAAATCTGACACCGGCTGATAGACGCCGCGTAACGTTTCTAGCGCTGCCGAAGCAACGGCTCGCCCGCTGCGGGAAGCGCGAAGGTCACGAAAGGTCCTGACACAAAATGCCTATAAAACACTATTTATAATATTCCATAGCACTTCAAAATTTGCGTATGTAGGTTTTGCATGGTGTTCTATAGCTGGTGAAATTTCATGTCAATCCGAGTATCCAGCACGGTGAGTGTTGCATGTTAGAATCGACTAATGGTTAAAGCAACTGAAAATACACATGCCAACATTTAATTTAACAGACATTCTTTAACGTGGTGTGTGGTGCAAAGCCACTCTCCGTGGTCTAAAGTTATCCCAAAGTACTACTTTCTTGCATTATTTCTAAATGTGCAATTTTCGAAAATTTAGAAAATTTGGTGAAAATGAGCTCCCACGCCATTCTTTTAATCGTCTCTTCTTCTATCCGAGGAAAAAAATTGAAGTAAAAACAGAGCGGTTTTTAATTTTTTAATTGCATTTTTCAGTACAAATTACGCGAAAACCATTCGTTTCTTCAAAAAATTGTTGTTGGAACAAACCATAAGCTTAAAATAATTTAAATGCATTATTATTCATCACGCAATTTGATGCATACCCTGGTACACGGCCACGAGCATGACACGAATTATACTTATTGTAAAATTAATGAATGTCTTCTACGTTCTGCATTCTAACAAGACACTTGTCGCTCCCGGACGCCTGAAATTAATACCGGATGCAGCTACGAGCTCTTCTTAGAATCTCTCTATGTGGCAGAGTTCGCCTGAAATCGCCCACGGACTGGCTAGACATTGCGGTCCAGCGCCTCGTTCAATAATTACATCACTCAGATCAATTAACATGTCACTCTTATAAGGTGCATCATAATTCTCAAATTTTAAATTCTTACACAATCATGCAATTTGTTTAATTACGATTCAAACATGTCTCTTAATTTCACAATTAAAGACGTACGATTAAATCTAATTGGCTGATATGCTTCAACAGCAGGAAGATACTGCCCCTTCCACGCTACCACTAATAGAATATGTCAGTCTCTCTCCGAGCATTCCTTCGAATCAAACGTCTAAAGTTGACGCTCTAAAATGTAGTGATAGTTAAAATGTATACTTGGGTTTTCATTTCTTGGCGCGTGGTGGCGTGTCATCACGATGGAATATCTCACGATATTTCGCCTCTCTCAATTGTGCCACTAAGAGTCGCATGATCGCGACTGTTTCGAGCAGTGATGGCAATCATGTGACTCCTAACGGCACAACCGTGAACGACGCGAAATACCGTGAGATATTCCAGCTTGATGACACGTCCCAATGCGCCAAGAAATAAAAAAAACAAATATAACACTTTTGCCTTTGCAAGAAACGCCAGGACGCTATGTTTTTCCACTTAATACAATTATCCTAATGACAAATGTGAGTACTAGGCATTGAGCGTAAAGCAGCTTCATCACAATGTTCTCTGTGCGCGAACTATTGCATCGTAATCAGTGATCAATTCATTTACATGTATCATGCCTCCTGCCTCGGCAATATGCAAGGTGACTTGTTCCGCACGTAATCAGAAAATCATGCGCCACGCCACTCCTGACCTAACAATTTTATTGCACAGTGCTAATCATTACGTTGCATTACGCAACCATCGCAACCACCTTGATGTCCAATACTCTCGTTTGATACGTGTTGCGTCAAATACCATACTGCCATCCATGTTTCATAGCGGCGATCGAAATACGAAGGCTCCAGTTTCAACGCGCGTCCGCACACGAACGGCGCGCCCGGATCGTCAAAGACCCCCCCTCCCCCCCTCAGCGAGCTTCAATGATGACGTCAGCTTCTCCTCCCGAACGACATGAGCATCTATTCTAGGAGCGCGGGGAGGGCACCCTTGTGGCCAACCCACCCGTCAGCTTCTGACACGCAACACTCACCGTGCTGGAAACTCGGATTGACATGAAATTTCACCACCTGATAGAACACCATGCAAAACCTATATACGCAAATTTTGAAGTGCTATGGAATATTATAAATAGTGTTTTATAGGCATTTTGTATCAGGACCTTTCGTGACCTTCGCGCTTCCCGCAGCGGGCGAGCCGTTGCTTCAGCAGCGCTAGGAACGTTACGCGGCGTCTATCAGCCGGTGTCAGATTTCCAAGCGCGTTCGTTCCATATGAACCTGCAAAGTAAACACCCGTTTTTGTCACCCTGCCTGCCCTCCAAGTAACTGAGACCTTGCCGACAGGCCGATAGTGCAGGCGCGGTGTATGAGTAACGTCCGCAGAACCAGCGGCGAGCAGCAAATTCCGCCCTTCAACCGTCGATAAGGTCAAGAAATGTCCCAATACTAATTATCGCAAAAACACTACTTGCAATGCTTCATAGCAAGTAAAACTTTGTATGTAGGTTGAAAGGTGCTGAACAAGCTGGTAAAATCTCAAGTCAATCCGAGTATCCAGCACGGTGAGTGCTGCGTGTGAGCGAAGAGCCAACATCTGGAAACCAACCGATGGCCCCGCGGATGCTGCGAGCAAACCAGCGCTCTTTTATGGCGCGCCCACTCTTCCAGCTCCTTACCAAAGTCCAGCTCCTAGCGATATCTCCACAAACGACATGACCAGCTAGCCAAGGAGCGTGGGCAGCACGCCCTTGTGGCCCACCCACCCGTCAGCTCCATACCAAAGTGCCAGCGTCTGGAGAGAGAACCTACTGACGTTCCCGCGAACGCCATGAGCAGCCAGCCAAGGAGCGTGGGCAGCGCGCCCTTGTGGCCCACCCACCCGTCAGCTCCATACCAAAGTGCCAGCGTCTGGAGAGAGAACCTACCGACGTCCCCGCGAACGCCATGAGCAGCCAGCCAAGGAGCGTGGGCAGCGCGCCCTTGTGGCCCACCCACCCGTCAGCTCCATACCAAAGTGCCAGCGTCTGGAGAGAGAACCTACTGACGTTCCCGCGAACGCCATGAGCAGCCAGCCAAGGAGCGTGGGCAGCGCGCCCTTGTGGCCCACCCACCCGTCAGCTCCATACCAAAGTGCCAGCGTCTGGAGAGAGAACCTACCGACGTCCCCGCGAACGCCATGAGCAGCCAGCCAAGGAACGTGGGCAGCGCGCCAATGAGGCCCGCCCATCCGTAAGCTCCTTACGAAAGCGCTAGCGCTTGGAGAGAGAACCTACCGACGTCCCCGCGAACGCCATGAGCAGCCAGCCAAGGAGCGTGGGCAGCGCGCCGAGCAGCAGAGCGCCCTTGCGGCCAAACTTCTCGGCCAGAGGGCCGGCGACGAGCGCGCCGCCTAGCGACGCGAGCGGCATCAGCCCTCCTACCCACGACGCCTCCTCCAGCGACAGGCGCAGCGGCTGGGCGTCCTCCACCTGCCCCAGCAGGATGGGCACTGCTGGCGCAGTCCACCCAAACGCCATGCCTGACACCAACGACGGAAGATTAGCTGCAATTAATAAAATGAAATTTCATTTAGTAAAACATTTTTTGTAGGTTTTCATGTTATTTTAATGATTTTTAAATACTTTGAATAACTTTTAATAAGCAACAATAATATACAGCAACTTTGAATTATATTTTCCCAAGAATGAATGTTTTCATTACATATCCAACACAAAACTATTTAAGTAAATTATTTTGGAATGCCAGTTTTTTCTTTAATGTAACCAATTTCAAAATTTATTTTGATGAAAATATTGCGATGTATCCCATCGTCCGCTCTTCGCCGCGCCAAAATCGCACCGTCACGTCTCCCCGACCACAGGGCGCCCCTGGTCGTCCTCATCTTTAGCCGCGCATGGTCGAGATCTGTGAGGGCCATAATACCAGTATTCGCCATGGTATCAAGGCTACATTGTCTTTGTTGGCATGACAACCACGCCTACCACAAAGGAAATCAAGTGACCGCCCTCGGAACCTCTCTTTCAAAGCCGAAAGAAGGTCTCCCATGCACTGACAGCCCTTGTTCTGCGCGATTGACGGCGCTGAGAAGCGCCAGATTACGGGTTTCTTCCCCTTAAATCGCTGTGGACGCTCTTCCGTTTGTCTGCGGTAGCGATAAAAGCAGCAAAAGTTCCCTGGCCCGCCCCCTCGAACAAACAATACAACTCTAATGAAAACCGCGAAAGAAGAAAGTCATCAGGGAAGGGATTGCTCTCGACCAGTTAACATCATTCCAGCAATAGCCCTTTCCAGAAAGCGCACAAATATCCAGTAGTAAGAGAGCGTGTTCGTGATCGGAAGACGACACACTTCATTAGAAACTTCATTAGAAAAGAAACTTCATTAGAAAAGAAACTTCAGAAACTTGATAACAATCAGAGCGATGCCACAAAGACGAGGCATAAGAAACGTTAACATCAGCTAGTCGACACAGGAAGAGACTCTCCTGCCAGCAGCCGGTCGACAAGATTCTTCTGTTCGATATCTCTCGGCAGACGCTGTGACTTTCGACTTCTCGCAGCTTCTCGACACAATTTTGGACTCGACTGGAATTTATTTCTCGAACGTAGTGAAGTACCGTCCGAAAAGCATCTGCAAAGCTATTAAAGGTATTATTGCTGTCTATTACTGCGTTCAACTTTACGCGGGAAGATGGCATGTGACGGCCTTATCAGGCGCATTTCATCATCACCGACATCGACACGAGAGGCATTTAGATGCGGGGACCGACTGTGTTGCCAACTGGCCGCCCCCCCTCTTGGGAGGCGCTTGCTTCCATATTCACCGCGTCACCGGTCGGCGTGGACAACCCGAGCAGCAAACTCGGTTCTGTATGATGTCGGTTCTGTATGAAACAAGACTTCAATTTAAATCAATGAGTCTCCCCCATTTTTTTTTCAAATTGAAATTAGCCTGCTAATTCATAGTAAATAGTAAACATGCGCATGTGCTCAATCCAGAGCAATCTACCCATTCAAGATTCTCTAGAGCTGGAGCAGGATCCCAGATTTGTACCGTGCTTGGCGCCCACCGAAAAAAACAACATTGACAGTAATACGTCTGCCAGTCCATTCATGTTCAATGGTAGCGCCGAAACCGTACAGATGATTTACTCTAAAATTTATTTTCCACGAATAATCAGAATGAACTCGAGGCTGTGCCAGTTTGAAACAAATATTTTGATTTTTGGCTGTACTATACATACAGCATACAACATTTTCAACATTTACTCAAATTAGCTTCACCTTTTTGATTAAGTTTTGTATTCGAATTGCCTAAAGAAACAAAAATGGCGCGGGCCGTATTTTCGATGAAATTTCTGAATTTTTGAAAATCGGAAACGTTAGAAATAACGCGAGAAAGTATCTGTTATTTGTATTACCACTAAGTTTGTAAATATCAATCTAATTAACAATATATTCCTCCGAAGATTATGCCCAGCATTGTTATTTAAGGTAGCTATCTACTCAAGAAAAACAATAGTACAATTTTGGGTCTATTTTGTTTTCCTTTGTACATTTGATTTCTTTATGCTTTTAAAGATCAATTTTTTTTAATTTCAAATTTTTTATTAGTAGAGACAGGATTTCCTTGCAAATGCATGTTTTTATTTAAGCTTCTTAGAGATTTCAAACTTTGTAAATATATGTTTCATGAACAAATGATTTAAAAAATACATACCTTTTCCGTGTATGATTGCATGTTTTGGTAGTTTTTTTGGCGAAATTCAAACATAATGCCTATTTGGACGTTTTTTTAATTAATGCTGCATATTTGTACTTCTATCTAGCGTATTTAAGTACTTTCTTATTATTTCTCTGCATAATTTGTGAATATTACAGCTGACGCAAATTTTGTATAAATAGTATATTAATCTTAGAATCCTGATAGCAGAAATTTCTCTCTGGTACTTATTGTTATTCTTCACATTTTAACTTTTCTGTGCATTATTTGGATTTGCGACGCGAGTACACTTGCAGTGAGCAACGATCGAATTATCAACGATCGAAACGAATTATCAACGCCATATGATACGTCGCAAAGGATACGAAAGATGCACGAAGCCAAAACTCAATATTCTTTGATAAATGACAATGGGAGAGGAAAATAGTCAAGAAGCAGTCTCTCAGTCTGCTAGCGTGCAACAGAGGATTAAAACAAGTATCTTAATTGCGAAGTTAAGTTTAAAATAGCTTCTTCTAAGGCTTCGTGTGCAATCCTTGTGAAACACAGAATTGAAAACAACGATTTTCTGGAGGACGGATGAAAATATAATTTATTGCAATTGCTGTACTAAAAAAGTAAGTAGACTGTACTGTAAAAATTGATCAAATAAAAAAAATATAACTACTGGTTAAAATACATCTACAGATTAAATCTAATGTTGCACCAGAAATTACATAATTTGAAATACTGAAACTCAGAAAAGGACAAACCAATGACAATGAAAAAGATAAGAAACGAAAAATAAAATTTTAACTTTTATTGAAGAGAAAATAATTATTTTCGAAATACTATTAATAATATTTTTGCAGTTTTGTGATTTTTCTGAGATTCAAGGAATTGTTTTGTGGAAACTGTTTGGTGCATAGGTTTTAAAAACTTATTGTATGTGTTAGTATGAATATTCTTTCCAAACATTGTTTTCGTGCTTCAGAATTTTACCTCTATTATTTTTAATGTTATTGAAAAAATCATGGTGTATTTCATATTTGTCTTTTAAATTCTTTTGAAGTACTGTAATAGGAATAATTTTATCAACAAGGGAAAGCAGTACGACAAAACTAGAACGAACAAAACCTAATTTCTACGAAAAATTCTTAAATTCGAGCCTATATTATTTCTGTCCAGATAGTTTGAACCTTGTCTTAAATTAAATCTGAATTAATTTGCGACAAAATTTGAGTAAATTTTGTTTCACACGAAAATTTGTAGCAAAATTTTAATACTCTTCTTAAGAAATATGTAGCTCTGTATAATTTGAACTTATTTATGCATATTTAATGTTTTAAAAAGTTTTTCAAATGGGCCATAACCTTGCATCTACTCGTACGGTCAAAGCTAGAGAAAGGAAAGAAACTATGGCACACTTAGAACGAACTTTTGTTACTGACGCAACATTGAAACCTGCTACAAATCCACTTTAATGGAAATGTGTGATGCTTTATTAGAGGCAAATACAGCCTTCAAAAAATTAGCAAATCCAACGTTTAAAGGGTTTCTAGAGAAATATACAAGTCGGAGCATCCCGGATCCATACACATGAAGGAAAAATTATCTTACTTATCTTCAGAAATTAAAATCAGTAGGTCTTCCTCTGGTAAAGTCATTGTAAATTGTTGAAAACATTGAAGTGTCTGGAATTAATGTTTGGAGATGTTGGTGAGAATGCTACGGAGAAATTGCAAAAAGTTTAAAATTCAAATCCTGATTTGAAATTTCTGCAAAATGTTAAAAAAATATTATTTCTGGTGCTTTTTCTGCAATATTATTTCACCACAAATAATATTGCAGAAAATGCAGAATTTTACCTTAAATTGGCTCAGATTTCGTCATTGAAGTATGCTCCCATTACGTCTTGTGAGTAAAAAGGTCATTTTCTACAGTCAAAAATTTTTTTCTGATAAAAGAATAAATTTGATATAGATAAGTGTAGAAAAATTGTCAATTTTTCACTTTTACAAAAGGCAATACAGCCAAAAAATTTAAGGAAAATAAAAGTTGATTGTGCTTTTTTTGTCCGTTTTTATTCTGCATCCTGCATATTTGGCTATTTGATAGGGCTTGTTTGCATGCATATTTTAACATTTGATAGTGCATGGAAATCCTGTCTCTATAAGTAATTGGCAAAAATGTAGGTTTTTACTTCAAACATCATAACTCTTCAACAAATTGATATATTTTGAAAATTCTT
Source organism: Acheta domesticus (assembly GCA_031308135.1). NCBI lineage: Eukaryota > Metazoa > Arthropoda > Insecta > Orthoptera > Gryllidae > Acheta > Acheta domesticus. The sequence continues at coordinate 24,739,807 of JAHLJT010002406.1, read as the reverse complement.
TTTTTTAAATAATCACAATTAAATTATCTAGTGAATGAAGTAGAATGATGAATTTACTGTGAAAAATTAAGTGTCAGGACGTGTTTATTTCAGAAAAAACATTTTGTACATAAATTCTGTCTGGACATTTCAGTTTATAAAACTGAAAAGTTTAGTAACAGATTAACAATTCTAGTTCATTCACTAGATAATTTTATGGGTTACATGCTGCAAAAAGAATTATATTATCTTCAATAGCTTTGAGTTTATGACGTCTCAAGTGCACGGATATGCTGAAAATTAGCATTGCGGGAAAATGCATCTGAAATTCACTCACTTAGAGCTTAACGGGATTCGAAAACAAGTATTTTCTCAAACACTAAGCAACATAGCAAGAAACGGCATTTAAGCATTTAAAAGAGAATGAAACAGAGCATACGACCCAATAAAAATTGAATAACACTAAATTTAACGATTTTTCATCACGCTCGGGTAGACAGCGACCTTATTTACTTCCAAACAAAAGAAAGTCGAGGACATCTTCAGTGCTGCATCCCACCACCATCGACTAGTATAATCATAAAAATCTCAGAGTTGAAAAGGTAAGCAGTAACCTAATGATTTTTTTATGCATCACATTACGTCAACATATTGCTCACCAAGAAACGCCGCCAAGTGTTGCCGCCATATGTAAATTCTGGAGCCGTCACTCGAGGTTGCAGTTCTTGGGTCGAGTCCCGGTTTCGCACTTCGTAACCACTCCGCTTCCGTGGCATTGACCATTCGGTCAGAAGCAGATTCCCAGTCTCCACTCTCCTGCGACGTTCCATCCATCCTGCACAAGATGAACACACAATTTAATCAGCCTCGTTTTTATCACTTGGAGGCTGTTGCTTATCTTTTGCTCTCATTACGTAATCGAATTGCATTTTATTTGGGGTGAATGCACCACATCAAGCTTTAAAAGATATTCAGCGACGTTATCAGGATCACAGTGGAATAAATACATTGAGGTAGTTGTAAGAAAACTATTGGTGCAACCACTACACATATTTTCTCATAATTTAACAAATACAAAGCACAAAAATATCGCAATTCATATTGTTTTGATTTTGTACTTTCTCGTATAGGTATGGATATCCGGAATTATATACGTACTGTTGAAAAGTTTATGTAATTCTGCAGCGAAAAGTGACATATTTCTTGACAGAAAAAATCATATTTGATTCGTGATACCATAAAAGAGGATTTTTCTTGATTCTATATGAAGTAAATTACTTTCTCTTCCATATACGTTGTGCATTCAGAAAATTGATGGGCAGAAGTAAATTCGATTAGGACTTTGGGAGTTTTTTTTTATATTGCGGTTTGGACTTTAATGTTTTAACACTAGTTGGGGAGATCTAGGAACTGTAAATATCACGTAAGAATCGGTAGATATTCTATGCAGTGAGGGCTGGATTCGTCGGCAGCGTCGCAAGATCAGAAGAAAGAAGCTGGACTTGGGATTATCTGCATTCAAGTGGGAAGATACTGCGGGGCGTCGTCGATCAAGACATTAGCTAAGTACTGCAGTACAAAGGTTTTATTTTAAAAGGTCATGACCTAAAGGCAGAACAATTGTCAAATAAATTGTTAAATTTGTCTTTTGGAAATGAAAAGATTTTCATTTGGTCAATCACAATTGTTAAGTAGTTAGAGATATATAATTATTTCCTTTCAGATTCCTCGCCATACTGTATAGTTGGCAGATCAAATAATCGGCTATCTAGGCGATAGCGATTATCTATTACGGGACCCATTGACCCAGCTAGCCGGACATTTATCCATTCGTTTAAATTAGCTGTGGAAGTATTGGTTTCAATTATCGTAACCTGTTCCTGGCGCCCAAAATTTTACTATAAATTCGGAACGGGTCACGATTATAACCGTCCTAAGGTGTATGATGTCAACGATCTCGTAATAGTTTATGACGAGACATTGTTGGTACATTTCAATAAAATTTGGTAATTTGTCACCGTAGTTTACTATTTACGTAGCCATTGTATTTCAAGGGCATTTGTTGGAATGGTTTTAAAACGGAAACGGGTTTGTGTGGTGTTTTTGGTTACAAAAGAAAATATTGCAAATGCATATACTTACTGTAACCGCCCTTAATCGTGTCGGTTGCTGAATGATTCTCTTGGGATCGTGGCTCTTCTGAAGATTCCGGGAAAAGAACACTAAATCGTAACCACAGAACAACATATAATTGGATACACGTTGAAAGCAAAACGAAAAGTTCCAGAATGACAATAACATTGACACTAAAAATAAAACAAACAAAACAACAAAAAATGTAACAATATATAAAAAACATCAAAAGGAAAGCCAACTGCAAAATTATCAGGAATTAATTTTAAAGTTGGCACTAATTAGAATCACAGCAATATTTTCTATGACAAAAATAAATTGAAATTTAACAAATTGAATAAATTAGATCTCTGATGCGATGAATGCACATAAAGTTACATAAAAGGGAAGAGCACATGCATTTTGCATGGCAGAATGTCGTACTACTGTTTGTTTACAAAACTTGCATTTATCTATCTCTCAACATATACTGCATTATCATTCATATGTAATTTCTTGCACAAAATTCACTGAAACTACAAAGAAATGCCTTGTAGACAATTAAAATGAATAAACATAGTTTTAAAACCTAGAACATTCAAAAGAAATTGTTTGAACTACTATAGAAAATTAACATTTATTACAGCATACTCCTTAGGTTGAAATTGAAATAATGTTTTATTTCTTCTCAACAGGCATCCAAACTTCATTATATATTTTGAGACATTTAAGTTCACTTAAGTTCAACAGTTCAAAATGAAACATTTTACCAACTAACTGACATGAAAATTGAGCGCCAGGAAACAATTCCAAGTAATTAACGCAACCAATATCAATTAGCTCGTTATCGTGTTAGCTCAGCCTATTTGTGGGTTCCCGCTCAGTAATAATTAACTTTCCTGCGACCAGCAAAATTGGCACTGGATCCGCCCTCCGTACGGAAAAGCGTGAAATCTGAAAGTAATTCTATACCTACCTGCACAACTAACGTGCTAGATTCCACAATAGTAATCCATTGGATTTTGTGTAAACAGATATCATATTTATTCGAGATCCAGTACTTCCCTCGTTACTTCCTGAGAACAATCCTTTTTAATAACTTTCTTTTCAAAACAATATTTGATCATGATCTATTACTCAGTTCATAGCTATCATACCAGAGCTCTCTTGGTTGTAGTGGAACGGCACTTCTTTGAACAAAATCCAGGCTTTTGCGACGTGTTCCGGGGTCATCTGCTTCCCTCTTCTTCAACAGTTCAAGTCTTTCCAATTAATACTTCTACAAGAATGAATTAATTACAATTTCTCGCGTAACGATTATCTATATACCAAAACAATAATCACCACCTGATCCGGCATTTACAGTTACCCCAGTGTCTGCTCAATTGTTGTAAACAAGCCGAGCGCGCACCATAGCAACGCCCCAACATTCACGCATGTTCAAGCCCCACGTACACTTTTATTTATTTATTTGGTCAAAAAACAGTAAAAACTGTATATGACGTGTGAGGAAAGAGATTATCTGCGCACATTTTCTTGAGGATCAAAAATTTAAAAAAGCAACATTTGAAAAACTAGAGACCACAATTTAGAAAATAACTATTATTTTGGAAAAATAAAAATTTGGAAAATGTTTCTTCCCGAGTTATAGAAAACCAATTTCAACGGTGAATGAACTGATTTGATTTTTCTGCATTGCTAACAAAATAGTAATGAACATCAATTCCGCTCCTACCATTACAAGCAAAAGGAGTGCTCAACAAAACGTGCGCACAGTGAAGCTACATTTACGTCCAGAAGCAAAACAAGGGACCATCTCAGCATTTGCTCAATGGATCAGGGAAACTGGACAAAAATCTTATCGAGATGGAGGTCACTGATCCGCTTCTTGACCCACTGACCCACTTCTTGACGTTCGCCGGCAACCATCCAACCCGTCATGTTTTGTATGCCACAATTTCAAATATAATTTTATAACTTTTTTAACTACTCATAAATAGGCTCTAATTGTTTTCTAACTTGACTTGAATTTAACACTATCGTCAAGATGTTATTTTTGAAGACAGAAACTGCACTTGCATTTTATTAATTTGTCAAGATTCTTTCAAAAATCAGTGATGTTCTCCTCTAAGAAAGATACACAACTTCCAATATCTTCTTCAAATAGTACAAAGTTACTATAAAAATACCAACGGGAAGAATACATCAGTCATTAAACAAGAATGTTAATGGTCAAAAAACAATATCTGACAATGCTTCAAATTTCTTAGTTATTTTTATAGTATACAGGTGACCACTATACTTACTATTGTGATATACCAGAACGGGACATGGTTTATTCATAATATTAGTTGTATACGGGGCGACTAAATGGACTTGTAAAATGGCGATATCCGGCCCTAGTAACGCCAGCGCAGAGGGTTGCTATGGTGCAGGGCAGGTAAATAAACTAGCTGCAAGCCTCGTAGGTGCCGGAACGCTGGCTAGATCGATATAATAAAGAATATGTGATTGGTCGCAAAACGTATGACGGACGAAGGCGCGGCTACATGGGGTTGTAAGAAATGAGCGGGTTGGCGGGGGCAATTAGACTTTCTGGTGTTTACCGCCGTGTTTTGGAAAAATAGAACGTGAGACGCTACCGACCCATCAAGGGTTGCAAAATACAGAAAAACATTCATTCGGACTTGGAGCTTCGTTGAGTGCAGATCGTTACAGTCTGACTCAGAGTGGTGGAGTGTAGGTCGTGAACTCGGCTCTTGAGTTTCGTGGAGTGCAAATAGTGTGCGGACCTTGTAGTTGAAAGTGAGACTTATACATTTTCGTGTGAAAAGTAATAGTCGTCATCGGACTTAGAAATTATTTGCCGGAGTACATCCGCGGACTTGGGCAGTTTTGGGTGTTCACCGGACGATAGTTCGAACATTAGTATTTTATTAAACTCGTGTGAAAGATTATAAACCTAAAGCGTCGGAAAGAACTTAGCTAGATTTTATGCAGTGTGGACTGGATACTTCAGCAACCGCGCAAGATCAGAAGACAGAAGAGCGACTCGGATTCATCGGCCAAGTGAGAAGCGTCTTCGGAACGAGCGGGTCGGCAAGACGGTAACATATACTGCAGTATATTAAAATAATATCTTTTAAAAGGGGTCATGGCCATTAAGTAATCTGTTAAAATTAACATTGAATAAATTGTTAAATTTTGTTCTTTGGAAAAAGAAAAGAGTCTGTTCATTTGTCAATCATAAGCTTCTAATTAGTTGGAAGCAGAGAATTTCCATATTTCAGATTCCACGCCAGGCTGTACAGTCGGCAGATCAGGTAATCGGCTATCTTAGCGATAGCGAATACATGTAATCCGAATCCATCGGCCCAAGCTAGCTGGATGCCCATATAATTTTGACAGAATTAAATAGGGAAAAGTTAGTATTAGTTTATGTCACCTGTTCCTGGCGCCCACATCTTTCTATAAATTCGGAACAGGTCAAACTCACGACAACGTATTACGAAGTGAAGGATGAAGGTATATTTCAAAATGGCGCGCCAAGTGGGGCATATTTTGTTATAATTTATAACAAAGTGAAGTACGTTAATGGAGTTATTATAAATTATAACAAAGTGATCTGATGGAATCTGAAATTTCGTGATTGACATATGAAACTAACGTGTAATTATAAGAAAGAGCCAAAACCATTTCATTGACGGTATTTGAAAGGAATTTGATAGAGAAAATTCTAATTTGTATTATAATTTTAAGATGGAGACTAGAAGTAAGACAGCACGTGCCGAAAATATTGAAGTAGATAATATGGCGGATACCGGTATGAACCCCGAAGGAGATATTTCGCGAGACGTAGTTGAAATAGAACAGGAAGTATCGGTATCTCCAGTAGTTAATACGGATTCGAGTAATTTAATAATTAAAATGTTAGCTGAAATGAAGGCAGAAATGAACGCTAATAATGCTAAATTAGAAAATAATAATGCTAAATTGGAAAATAAACTTGAAAATATAAAGATAGAAATGAATAGTCAAACACAGGAATTTAAGAATTTTCGCGAAGCCATATGTGAGAAGATATCACAATTACGGACCGAAACAATTAGTGAATTCAGTAATATTTATTCAAAAATAGACTCATTGAATTGTCAAGTAAATCAAATACAGGAAGAACAAAAGGAATGCTTGAATAAAATGAATTCGGAAGTTGTAGCTTTACGGGAAAATGTCACCGCGTTAGAACATTTACAAACTCAACAATGCGAAAAAATGACAAACGTTGAATCGCGTTTAGAATGTTTGAATGATATAGCGCAACAACATGGCGATAAAATAGATAATCTTGAATTAAAAATGGTTGTGACAGACAACAAGGTAGAACAGCAGATACAAGAGGGGCTAAGGAGTATTAAAACCTTGCAAGAGTCCGAATCGGAAAAACAGTTAGCTAATATCAAGGGAAAAATAGATCAATTGGAAAATGAAGTCCTAACACGCGCGCAGGGAAATGTAATAACTTCCGCATCCGCGTTGGTTTTACCAAGCTATTTGAAATTCCATGGGGATGTTAAGGAACAACCTTGGTCATTCATTTCAAAATTAGAAAGCTACTTTACGATCAACAACATTCCGGATAGGTTAAAATTACATGTTGTCGAGCAAGCAATGTCAGCGAAAGCGCATCATTGGTGGACATCTTTAGTTCCAGAACCAACAAGTTATAAAGAGTGGAAAGATAAATTTTTAAGGCGTTATTGGAATGAAAACCATAAATTTGATTTAAAGTATAAATTGATGAGTGAGAAATATAGGAAAGGCGGGGCGGAAACCATGTGCGATTTTGCGACACGCAAAATTGCAGCATTTAAGGCTTGCGAAGAAGGAATAAATAATAATGACTTAATTAGAATTATTATTCGACAGTTGCCAGTTAGTATCCAAAATTTACTATGGAACTCGATGCCCGTAGATTACGAAGATTTGGTGGAGCGGCTTAGCCTCTTTGATCGGACATTGAATGGCGACGGATATCATGATAATATAAATGGAAAGAGTAATGGAACGGGAAAACAAGCCGATAGTGATAATTGCCAAGGAAAGTATAGCTCAGAAGGGAAGGGCGAGCGAGGAAATGAGACCAAGATAGAGTCCAAAAAGTCCGGAAATGGTTATCCGCGACGATTTAAGGATGACAAGAAACACGAACATGTAGAAATTAATGTCATAGAGCAGGAAAACTCCCATTGTTCGAAGTAAATAGGCGGGTTATTTCGAACAATAAGACTGATGAGACGATGATTACAGAGTTGAATAGCATCGAGGTATCAGCGGATGATTTATTAAGAGAAGATACGGACGAACGGGCGGAAAATAGCACGTGTTTAGTGTTGAAGGGGACATTCCGGAATATACCAGTAGACGTTTTGATTGACACAGGTGCCAATGTTTGTGCGGTATCGGAGGAATTGTATAAACAACTAAAGAAGGAAGGGAATAAGATGGAGGAATTACCTACTAGGAAATTGAATATCCGTACAGCTAACGGGAGGCGCATCGAGACAAGAAGTCAGCAGATTTGGGTGGAGCTGGAAGTCCAAGGGGTGACGATACAGTTTCCTGCAATAGTTATAAAGAATTTGATTCGTCCAATCATTTTGGGGATTGATGGCCTGAAGATGTGTGACGCCAAGGTCGACGTAGGTAACAGGAGTATATTGTTACGAACTGACAAAGGGCAACAACATTGTTTAGGGATCAAGGACCAGGAGGGCGAAGATTTGTGTATTTGTGATGTTGCGGAACTAATCGAAGAGACCAAGGACCAGATTCAAGCTGCAGCCGAGAATGCGGTCGATGAAAATGGTGTAGATGTTAGCCATTCCGTTGAGACGTTAGTGAGCAAATATCGAGATGTTTTCGAAGGTTCGAAGGATCCTGTAAAGGGATATCAATTTAAAATTGAATTAATGGATGAGGAACCCTTCAATGTTAAGCAATACCCGATCCCACATATATTTAAAGCCGAGGTACGGAAACAAATCAACGCGATGCTTGAGGATGGTATCATAAAAAAATCTATGACACCGTATGTGAGCCCGATAGTAATAGTCCGAAAGAAAGATAATAAGATCCGATTCTGTATCGATGCTAGGAAACTTAATAGCAAAACCATTGCTCGTCATGAGAAACCGCCAAAATTGGAAGAGATGATGTTGAAAATAAAAGGAGCCCGGATATTTACAGGACTGGATTTTACGGCGTCGTATTGGCAAATTGGATTTCACCCAGAATCCCAAAAATTTGTTAGTTTTGCATTCGAAGGCAATACTTATAGTTTTCAAAGGATGGCTTTCGGATTGAAGAATAGTGGCGCAGCCTTAATTAGTTACTTAGATGATGTGATTCCGGCTGAACTGAAGGAAACAACTCTGATGTATGTCGACGACATTGTGTTATTTTCTAGCAAAATGCGCGAACACTTAAGGAAACTGGAAAAATTATTTAAAGTCTTTCGGGCACATAACCTTAAATTGAATATTAGGAAATGTCAGTTCGGTAGAAAGAGCATTGAATTCATGGGGCACGTCATATCCGATCAGGGAATGTCCATACAAGATCGGAAAAGAGAATTGATCAAGAATCTTCCACGACCACGGAATGTAAGGGAAGTTAGGAGATTAATTGGGGTGTGTAATTATTATTCACGGTTTTGTAAAGGATATTCAGAAGTTATACACCCAATAATAGAACTATTAAGAAAGGGGAAGAAATGGGTATGGGACGCCAGATGTCAAGACGCGTTTGAAAAATTGAAAAAACTTTTTGATAAGACGTTCCTGATCAGCTATCCGGATTTTGACAAAAGAATGTATTTACAAGTAGATAGTAGCGGATTTGCAATGGGAGCGGTACTTTTTCAACTCGATGAAGATAATAAGCAGAAAATAATCGCCCTAGAAAGCCGCGTGTTGACCCCTAGTGAACGACATTTTACTACTAGTGAAAGAGAAGCATTAGGGATTGTTTGGGCGACGCAAAAGTTAAGAACAATGTTGATTGGACAACAATTCACCGTCATCACTGATCATAAGGCTTTGATTTTCCTAATGAGGAGCCATTTAAATAATGATAGATTGTTGAGATGGTCACTATGGCTTCAACAATTTGAGTTTGACATCCAGTATTGTGAAGGTCGCGACAATGTTTTGCCAGATTATTTGTCGAGAATAAAATTTAAGAAAATGGATTATAGTACGGAATCGGATATAAATGCTATGCAGTTAACGAAAATACAACCGAAATGGACGAAGGAGGAATTATCAAAAATTCAAAGGGAGGATCCTATGGGGAAACGAATCATTGAGCATTTTTTAGCGGAAGATTACGACCGACGACGGGATGATCCGAAATTTTCAATGTGGAAAATGTACGAAGGGATACTACTACATCGAATTAAGAATCGGGGAACACAGTATCAAATTTGGATACCCGAGGCACATAGGCGAGAGCTTATTCGATCAACTCATCAACATTTCGGCCATTTCGGATGTAACAAAATTGAAATTATTCTTCGATCAAAATGTTATTGGAAAGGCATGGGGCGACAAATTCGCAAGCAGATTAGTGAGTGTGACGTTTGTCAAAAAACTAAACAGCTCAATAAAAAGTATGAAGGAAGTAGAGAAGCGATAATACCTATGTCACCTAAGGAAATATACGCCGTGGATCTCTATGGGCCGATGCCGAAATCTAAATTTGGAAATCAATATTTGTTGGTAATAATGGATGTTTTTTCCAAAATAGTAAAATTATATCCCATTAGAAAGGCGAATGCACAGAGTTGCATTACGCAATGTCGCAAATTTTTTGAAGAATTCGGTGTACCGAGAAAAGTTATTAGTGATTTGGGAACGCAATTTACTAGCGGAAAATGGGAACAAGAGATGGGAAAAAGTGGGGTGCAAGTAGGTTATACAACGGTACGGAATCCTCAAGCTAACCCCAGTGAGAGAATTATGAAAGAAATTTCACGACTATTTAGAGTATACATTTCGGAATGTCACAACCGATGGATGGAGGCCGTTCCTTTATTAAATTATGTGTTAAATCATGTTCCTCATGGAAGTACGCGAAATACGCCGATAGAGATTCATATGGGGAGAACAGGAGGAAAAATACCCGTTCAAGGGGATAGAAGTACCTCCGGAAATCAGTGGGACTTTAAATAATAATAATAACATAAGCATAGTTTATGATAACTTGAAGGAAGCAGCTGCAAGAAGGAAGATAAAGCAGAAGCAATATTTTAAAGGCGAATATAAAGAAAATGACGAAGTATTGATTAGAGTGCCTCAAGTATCTTCGGTGGATAAAAAGTTATTTCATAAATTTTTTCCTCTGTATAAAGGACCGTACCGAATTGTCAAGGTATTAAGTAAAAACGCGGTAATTCTAAAAGATGAAAACGGCAAACAGATGGGGACCTATAATTACAGAAATATCAAACCGTATAAAAGGGACGATACCTACGACTGAAGATTTGTGTCATTGTAAATAGTTTTGTATATAGTAGTGTATAATAGTTTGTTTGTTTTGTTGTGTTGTTTGTCGTTGGAACGTGCAAGGAATTTCAATTAATATGTTAATAATAGGCAATAAGGCGATACGCAATGAAATGGTTAAAACTATGTTGGCATGTTCACAAATTAATGTAAATAGTTGTAAGGCTGCAAGAGTACAGTGCAGTGCTCAGTGTCAGTACAGTGCAAAGTGTCAGTGAGTTCAGCGTGACGAAGCATGAAGAAAGTTCTAATATGGTCTTGTCATTTAGTTAGGTGGTAGCAAACAAAATGACGCTTGGAGAGGGGATGTTGTGATATACCAGAACGGGACATGGTTTATTCATAATATTAGTTGTATACGGGGCGACTAAATGGACTTGTAAAATGGCGATATCCGGCCCTAGTAACGCCAGCGCAGAGGGTTGCTGTGGTGCAGGGCAGGTAAATAAACTAGCTGCAAGCCTCGTAGGTGCCGGAACGCTGGCTAGATCGATATAATAAAGAATATGTGATTGGTCGCAAAACGTATGACGGACGAAGGCGCGGCTACATGGGGTTGTAAGAAATGAGCGGGTTGGCGGGGGGCAATTAGACTTTCTGGTGTTTACCGCCGTGTTTTGGAAAAATAGAACGTGAGACGCTACCGACCCATCAAGGGTTGCAAAATACAGAAAAAACATTCATTCGGACTTGGAGCTTCGTTGAGTGCAGATCGTTACAGTCTGACTCAGAGTGGTGGAGTGTAGGTCGTGAACTCGACTCTTGAGTTTCGTGGAGTGCAAATAGTGTGCGGACCTTGTAGTTGAAAGTGAGACTTATACATTTTCGTGCGAAAAGTAACAGTCGTCATCGGACTTAGAAATTATTTGCCGGAGTACATCCGCGGACTTGGGCAGTTTTGGGTGTTCACCGGACGATAGTTCGAACATTAGTATTTTATTAAACTCGTGTGAAAGATTATAAACCTAAAGCGTCGGAAAGAACTTAGCTAGATTTTATGCAGTGTGGACTGGATACTTCAGCAACCGCGCAAGATCAGAAGACAGAAGAGCGACTCGGATTCATCGGCCAAGTGAGAAGCGTCTTCGGAACGAGCGGGTCGGCAAGACGGTAACATATACTGCAGTATATTAAAATAATATCTTTTAAAAGGGGTCATGGCCATTAAGTAATCTGTTAAAATTAACATTGAATAAATTGTTAAATTTTGTTCTTTGGAAAAAGAAAGAGTCTGTTCATTTGTCAATCATAAGCTTCTAATTAGTTGGAAGCAGAGAATTTCCATATTTCAGATTCCACGCCAGGCTGTACAGTCGGCAGATCAGGTAATCGGCTATCTTAGCGATAGCGAATACATGTAATCCGAATCCATCGGCCCAAGCTAGCTGGATGCCCATATAATTTTGACAGAATTAAATAGGGAAAAGTTAGTATTAGTTTATGTCACCTGTTCCTGGCGCCCACACCTTTCTATAAATTCGGAACAGGTCAAACTCACGACAACGTATTACGAAGTGAAGGATGAAGGTATATTTCACTATGAAATTATTTTCTCTTCTGCCAATGTAAAACACATCTGCATTTTTACGTCACTAGTTTTATTACACTTCATTACACACCTCTTGTGAAAGCAGCTAATTCGAGGTTACACGCAATCGTGGCCGTTCGTGGCGAAAAAAAACTGGGGGAACTATAAAAAACCGAATACGACCCCAGTTCGGAGGCTAAAGCCTCCACCAAACGCCGGAAAGCTTGCAGCGAACAGGGGCGGCGGCTGACGCCAGATCTCACTGCTCAGCACAGCCCGAATTCTCTGTGACGACGCTAAATTTCACCGTACCAAGGCACAGACGCAACCACTCCCTCGGCCATGCCTTCTCTACCTACCGTCACCACAACACCTGCTTCCCAAAAACTATCTCCCTCTTTATTGCCTCACAACCTCTCCCTCCGGCGTCTCAAAATCTTCTCATTGTCCGTTCGCTTCACAGTCCCCACTCTGAGCGCGTCACCATACCAGGTAGTGGTGACTCCCTCCTGCCGCACCCCTCCTGCTGCTGATAAGGAGGTGCCGGTTGTGGCAGCGGCGGCGCGAGCGCGCGGCGAATCTCGTAATGGGACTCTTTAATAGAGGTCCCATGTCAACCTTTGATTAATTACATTATGGTATTTTTCCTAATATAAATGGTCGATGCATGTACATCATAAAATATCAAAATTTGTGAACTATGACTATCAGATTATTTTTTCACATAAATCTAGTTATCATCCTGGAAAACTCAATAATTTAAGATAATGTACTAGTAAACGTAACATGAACTTTTACAAAGAGGTGGGAGGAACTGGAGTTAGTCGTCTGTAGAACGTGTCAAAGCCAATGACGAATATCTTTGTTACAATATAAAACATCAACTTGTAACTCCTTGTGTTTTCTCGCTTGAAAGAAAACCATGTTCTTTCTATTCTAATATAAGAGGCTGCCTGCACTTTCACTAACATAAATTAGTGTTTTTAAATTAAAATCTCAATATACGTTTTTAATAAGCTAAGCCAAATCGAAGAACTGTTCCATGGACCTTAAGCAGCAGCTGGGCCAAAGATGACAGATGAAGGAAATTCTACAATTTGCTAAGCCACCTTGTGAAAATCATGTTTCAGTTACCTCAATAGTGAAATTTAATACCTATACAAATTACAATTCTAAGATCCTCTTTTCAATACGTAAATGATGACAATTTGTTAATAAAAGGTGATAGCAGAATAAGATATGCAAAACTGCCCCCGGAGGCTAAAAACATTTCATGTTGAAAATCGTAATTGAAGTGTTAAAAAATACGTTTTTCGCCGAATTTAAGTCAATTCACCCAGAGTACTTCGTACAAATGAATAAAACGTGTTTTTTAGCTTCTTATATAAGTTTTAATTTTTTGAACCAACTTGCGCTTAGGAATATTGACTTTAATTACCCTTGAGACTTTTTATAGATGATACAGATGTTTCGAGAATTTTTTCAGGCATTTATGTCCGATTTTGACTCTCACAATCAACTATGAAAGATGGAAATCGCAGAAAAACTTACGTTATTACTTGGTTTTTTAAGAATATCTCGTGCCCTAGTACAGATAATAAAAATCGCTAAATACAAAATGTAGCGCTATAAATTCTCTACAGTTTCCCCAAATTTCAACTTTTTGTCTTATAATCTGCATGCGACAACTCAATATGAATAACACAGAAATGCAGTAATTTCTTACTTATAATTTAAATTTTTTTTCATTAGTTCTCGTAGTTTTTCAATTTCATTTTTATTTTATGTTTATTACAAAGGTAAATAATGAGAATAAAAATTGTAAGAATTATATTATAAAGAGTAGAAATCACCCCAGCAAGCGCTAAAATGACATCTTCTGACAAAAGCATCTTCTAACCAGAGATCCCCCTCCCATCTGTGTGACCTGCAATACCTCTCTCAACATCCATCATTTGCTATACTACTACCTATTTCAGGACAACAGACGCGAGCAGAATATTAATGAACATGATGAAGAACTAATCCTAACATCCGAGGATTATCAAAAAAAAAATACTACATTTCTGTAAATCTTGTAATTTCCTAAATCACATATAATCCTTTTAAATGTGATTCAAAAATGTTAAATTATTCTGTATAATTTTTCTGTTTATTTATTTTTTATTATCATTGTCATTGTGAGATTATTGTGTCATTGTGTTATTATCATTGTCATTGTGTATCATCAATTATCATTGTTTTTATAACTGAAGAAAATATTATGTAATGTACAAATTTGTAGTCGCTAATAACCATAGCTGTTGATGCGACTTAAAATAAACAAATTTAAAAAAAAGCTAAGCGGGGGGAAGATATATAACTCCGCTTTATCTAACAGCATTAATTTCATGCAGAAATGAAAAGAAAACTACTCGTTTTTCAAAAAAAAAAAAAAAAAAAAAACAGTCCTTCACTCTTTTGAAAAATATAATTTTTTTAGAACATTTCATTGAATACAAAAATCATTATCGTCAATATTGTACTCTGCAGAGTTAACTTTTTGTAATTTTAGAAAATTCAAAGTTCGCCGAAAAAGAGTTCAGTCTCAATTTTTATACAATTCCTTGATATCCCTTGATATGACGAGAAATTTAAAGAAAAAATTGAAGCTATTTTGAGAAGATAATTTTACTTTTTAAATATTTGTACTTTCTCGTTACCGATACCGTGGTAGAGATATAACAGAGATGTAATTCTGCGCGAAAATATGGTGAATTTTTAGTGGAAAACTCTTATTACAGGGTCGCGATAACGAAAAAGTGGATAAATCCAGTTGCGAAATTTAGAAAAAAATCCTACCTACCGCAGTAGCATACGTAGGGAGTATTTATATTATATTTTTATTGTATTTATTTTTTTCATTTTAAATTGCGTCCTTTAATTGCGTTAAATGTGCAAAACAAATGACTTCGCATTGCTTAATAAGATGTGGGAATGAAGAGTAATGCATGTAAATAGCGAGTAATTTCAATGTATATAAAAATATATTTAATCATTAAATTTTTCTATCTGCTGTGTGCGCGCTGACCACTCAAACGGCGCGCGCCAGCAAAACTCAAGACTCGGTCAAGAAGGCGCAGCACAAACGCGCTGCGCACTGACCGTAGCTTAGAACTCAATTTCCCATTGGCCCTCCGGGGTATAAAAACCCGGTGGACAACGGGTCAGGAGAAGTCCGCTACCAGTCATCTACCTGTCAGCGACGGGTGAGCTACAAGTCTGCCAGCGATCAACGGAGAGCCAGCACTCGCAACCGCCAGCACGAGCCTGCCGACCGTGTCTTCCGACACGTCAAGCCGAGGCAACGGCAATCCACAACGCCACTGCCTCGCAGCCCCAGGCGCCGGCGCCGGCGTTGTCCCGGCCGTCGGCCGTCGGCCGTAACAACGGAGCCTTCGGCTTACCCCGTTCGCCTCCCGGCGACCCATTGTAGGTTTGTTGTGTAAAATAAATGTTGTGAGAAACTGAGTTATTCTTCTGATTGTAAAGACACAACACTATCCATTTACAATTTCTTGCTAGAGGTATCAACAATGGAACACGACATTATGATAAAGCGTTTCTCAAAATTTCCCAAGATGATAAATTCCGTATTTGCCAGGAACAAGCAGAAACCATTGATCATATCGGCTCATCTTGTCCAATTCTAACAAAGACAGTATATTTGCAAAGACACGACAGGGTGTATCTCCACTGGCAGATTTGTACCGCCCTCGAAGCTCCAAACACAAGCCTCAAGTGGTACGAACACTTACCAAAATCGGTGACGTCTGTTGGACTGTGTACGATTTTGTACGACCAACCAATTCAAACTGATCGCACGATAGCGGAAAACAAACCGATTATTGTTATCCGGGATTTGGAGAAAAAATCCTGTCTACTTGTAGACATTGCTGTGCCATGCGATCAAAACGTCGTAACCAACGGGGCAGAATACAAGAGTTTGAAAATCCGAGATCAGCCGAATGTGGGGTGTAAAAGCACAGGTCGTACCGATAGTCATTGGAGCTCTGGGATTTGTTCCGCAAAATTTGTGTAAGAACTTGTCTAAACTCCCAGGTAATTCAAAAGACTGGGAAGTGCAAGCCCACATTTTCTGCAAAATACTGTAGAGGTACCGATAGTCCCCAGATCTTCTCCTTAGGTAGCTGGTGGCAACCTGGGGTAGACTTTATCATCAACAGACTCATAATATCTCTAGACGTAAATTATAATAATAATAATAATAATAATAATAATAATAATAATAATAAACAAGAGTTTGGAAATCGAGATCAGCCGAATGTGGGGCGTAAAAGCACAGGTCGTACCGATAGTTATCGGAGCTCTGGGATTTGTTCCGCAAAATTTGAGTAAGAACTTGTCTAAACTCCCAGGTAATTCAAAGGACTGGGAAGTGCAAGAAATAGCTTTATTTGGAACAGCCCACATTTTGCGCAAAGTACTGTAGAGGCACCGATAGTCCCTAGATCTACTCCTTAGGTAGCTGGTTGCAACCTGGAGTAGATTTTATATTCAGCCGACTTATAACATCTTTAGTCGTGATGTAATGGAAAAATAATAATAATAATAATAATTTTATTCCCATCATGTTTTACGGAGATAGTATACATCGAATTTTCTTGGAATTACTAACCATCGACAACTAGTTGTGATGGTTAGCAATACTGAGTTTATAATTTATGGATGGAATGGATTCAATGCCAGAAATATATTTTTATTTAGTGTTTTGAATAAAATATCTATTGCTTGAAACTATTTAATTTTTGCACCAAATGTTCTACGATTACAAGGTTTACAAAACATGAGCACCACTGGGTTATTATTGGATTATTATCTTACAATTTAAAAATAAAACTAGGGGGAACACGTCAAATTTTAATATAAGATAAATCTAAAAAAGATTTAAAATTTATGTAAAATACTGTGCCCAGACAAATGTTCCCAAAACAAATTCTTAAATAGGAAGAAAAAAAGCAAACTTCTCTTATTTAAGGGAACCGTGTAGTGTAAAATGACCAAAAATCACATTTTTCATTTTTTATGTTAAAAATTTCTATGTTCTTTTACAAATAGTTTTATATATAACATTGTTTAAAAATAATATTTTCATTCCAAATTTAATTTTTAAAGAAAGCATTGCATCGAGGTGGCCATTTAAATGACACGCCCACTTTGCTTCTCTTCATATATCAGCTATATATAAAATATTTAGGAGATGGGGACTTGAAAGCATTAATGAAAGCTCGAAAGCATTATATGATACGCTCATTTCTGGTCAACTCAATTTTGCTTCTGCCCACTGTTGTCGCGTTCGTGGCCGCACAGGACCCGTTGCAGACCTCTGGTAGCATGTTTTTGCCACTTTTAGTGCTATTCAATTATTATGTTGCTAAATTATACTACTGAGTGCTCATGAAGCGCCAAACGGTGGTTCTTGAGTATTTTTTTTCTATAAGAAGAAGCAAAACCGTTGAAACTTAGCTGCATAAACCCCGTCAACTAAAAATTGGGTACAACTGTTGTAAAGGGCTGAGGTTGTTCTATGCAAATAGAGCTAATGAAGCCACAACAAAAGAAGGTAGGGTAATAACAAGGCAGAGAAAAACACAAAACATCTCAGAGAATGTGCAAGAAGATTATTGTTCAGGAAAGTTCTGAGGAAATGTGGAATTACACTTTATTTTGTTTTTTCGATGTTTCTGAAGATCATTTTTTTCATACTTTTGAAACGTTTTCCCCAGAACTGGTGTACCAATGTACTTGAAACTTGGCACAAATATTCAAGATACATATATACATGTCTGGTACCAGAATTATTCAGGTGTCGTGGATATTAACCATATTTAAGAAATAAAAATGTTTTAAATCCAAACATTTTGATTTTAAACATTTTCAAAAATCCGTATCTTTTTTCCCCTTAACTTTGGAACATTGAAGGTAGTACAGAATATCCATAGGAACATTTCAACTACACTTGCAAAATTTCATTCAAATACGCCCTTTGCAATCTGAGAAAAAAGTACAAAAATACAATAATGCATGTTTGAATTTTGTGTTTATTGTTATATTTTTTGTACCCAAAATAAATTGCTTACTGGTCTAAAATTAATACGTGATAATATTTAAAGTACAGTAAGTCAGCAGAAAAAAATTCAGACGAAGTGGATAAATACTTTAGAAGTAGGAAAGGAAAATACAAGACATTGCATTTCATGTGTATTCGCAGTACAGGGTTCCCTGATTTCCCGGTTATTTAATTTTTATACCTTAGCAGATATTCCCTTTAATGGGCAGGATGATTAGATATTATACAGCACAAAGTTAATTATGTTTGATAAATTAACACTTACACAACTAAACACTTGTGACTGATGACCATGTAGAATTGCAATATCAGCACCAAATGACACGAAAGATAGAGCACTATTGACGGACATTATTTCTAACGTCTTTACTTTCCCGTATACGTACGTATACACGGAGTGATATACGTAGTATAGGGAAAGTTATGGAATGCTGCGCGAAAAAATGGCCAATTTTCGGCGGAAAAAAATTAATTGCCGGGCCGTGAAAACGAATAAGTGGATAAAACCAGTTGCTAAATTAAGAAAAAAAATCCACTATCTCGTGGTGTGGTCAAAATCCATGATTTGTTGCTTCTTTATACTTAAAAATCGATTGACGGCATTCCGTCCGTCTGTCCGTCCGTCCGTCTGTCCGTCTGTGGTCAACGCTAGCGCCTAAACCGTTCAGTCGATTTTCTTCAAAATTTCTTGTATGAATAGAGGAAAATACACTTTTTAACATGGCATAGGTCCGATTTTCACGTACAGCTCTGAATTTTCGAAAATTGTGAAAGTTTGAATTTTTTTCGGCGTCTTCAACTACCAAATTGAAGATAGAGATTTTTTCTTCAAATAAAATTTGTTCTGCTTATTGAGTTCTTCAATAAAGGTCATGTAAATGTTTTTCACAATTTTGGCAGTTTTCGTGCAATATTGCGTGCAATATGTGCAATTTTAAAAAATTACAAAAACAAAATTTTCTCAAAAACGGCTCCAAATTTTTTCTTTAAACTTTTGGTAGGGATAGTGGTAAATGTACTCTATCAATGACATAAAAGCCATTTTGGTCTAAAGGTTGGTTTTTTCAAAAATTACAAAAATGTAAATTTTTTTACTTGTCTCTCACGTCGTTAATATTTACATTATCGGCGATTTTTTTACATTACTATATTTACGAGTACATGTGCTTTAAATAATGTCAAGTACAGTTTTTCGAAAACACTACCGTTTTCTGTAAAAAGTAGCTCAAATTTCGGCATTTTCAGAAATGCTCAAACGTCATTTTCTCGTATATGGCTGCAATTTGTTTCTTGAAACTTCTGTAAGGGATAGTGCTAATTACACTCATTAATATAGCGTGAAGTTTATTTTGAGTTTTTTTTGTTTTTTTCAAAAATTATATAAATGTAAATTTTTTGAAAGATCTCTCACATCTTTAATATGCACATTATCCGCAATTTGTAAAGATGATTATATTTGTGAGTGTAAGTGCTTCAAATAACTTCAAATAAAGTATTTTGAAAACTCAAAAATTTCTGTGAAATTGAGCTTCAAATTTCGCATTTTTAGTAGTGCTAAAACGCCATTTTCTCTTAAACGGCACATAATTTTTAAAAGCAAATTGCCATTTACGGCTAGGTTTTTGTGTTCTTTAATATTCTAAAATTAATGTTTCTGTTCTACCAATAGGAAACCGAAAAATTAAGAAAATGACAAAAAAATGTACTTTTGGCGATGATAGATGGTAGCTGGCAAGAAAGAGTATGTGGCAATTCCGAATAGCTAGCGAAGACCCAGGAAAATAGAAAACTAATACGGAAAATCTGTGCCATTCTGTTTCTGTTTTTTGACAAATAAATAAAATAAATACGGTCATGCTTAATTTTTTCAAAATACGAGTAGTTTTTCTTTAATTTTGTGACAAACGTAATAGGCCGCTGTAAATTTACTGCGCTTCGGACAGCTGGATGCGTCGTAAATTAGAATGTGCAATTTTGTATATTATTTCTTTCTTCGCTTCTTGCATTCGAACTTTGTTATAGACTTACACATTAATATTTTAGAAATTGTTTATTTTGAAATATTTGAAATAAGTAAAAAGAATTAATAGCTCTCAGAATAGCGACAATGCAGGGTCTGCAACAATGGAATTCACTTTGCGCTCGCGAATATCTGTGAATTAGTGTCATTGTTGTGAACTAATGGAGCTGTATGAAAAGGAGTTATAATTGTCTAATTTATGTTGGTATTTGCAGGCAAATATTTAGTTTTGCACCAAATTCTGTACCATTTGTAGTGAGTAGAGAATTTGTTGCATGGTTTTAAAATACTCTTCCCTAATCATGGCCCAATGGAAGGCATTTCTATATTTCCAGGGTATCAGGCTTCTTTTTCCAATACAGGGTTACAAAACTTTTGCATTCTATTTTTGTGAAGTTGTAGAATTCACATAGTTCTGACAACACTGCAATGGAAATAGTGAGTTCCAAGCGAAGATGTTAGTAGCACATAAAGTGCAATATTACAGTACTACTTAGCTGTTTCCTCTAATACGGGAAAGTAAGTGCTGTTGTAGCACCACTAGTTTTATGTCATCATCTCCTATAAAATGTTGTTTAATTTATTTTGGAATATTGCTTGAAAGCAAACTTATTTTTCCATTTAAGCGATACAGAGTAAACTGTTTTGCAGAATTTATCTCACATGGGAAGTACTAAGCAGAACAAAACTGACATTTCATAGACAAAGACTGAACAGAAAATTGACTTACTTCACTATCAAGACATCTGCGCTGATTTTCTGTTTCCCTACGTACAGATAATGTCAGTTTGCGTCTTTCGGGGCGCGTGGGCAACGATTCCGAATGCGACATAACATCTGCTGAACAACTTCACTATTTTAGTAAAAACCGAACAAAACCACTGTCCGAATGTTCTCTCCAAAATACACCACCTGTCAATACCAAAATACAATTACTTTCATATGAAACAAAACTTGTAAACAAATCACAACAATCAAAACCTTCTGCGGCGTGGTCTTACATCTATCGATATTGAAACAAGATTTTGGAAGAAAACAATTCTTAGTGATAAGCGTACTAATAAGAATGATTTAATTAAACTAGCTCAAGTACCCTGCGTCGCTAGGGTATTTATCACAATAATTGTTTTCACAGGAAGAGATATTCCATCTATTCGCGTCCTGCCCTGCCGCGGAGCCTACTTTCCATTGTATCCCCTCTCCATCTTGCCCAACCTCTCTCTGCCTTGCTTCCACCTGGAAATACTCTTGTCTTCTTCACTCATTATTTCACTAAAAATGTTTTTTAAGATGGGGTTCCCGCTCTCAAACTTAATTCACTTTAAAATTTAAAAAAAATCAAATCTAACCTGAAAAATAAAATACATGCATTCACATGTTATTTTTGTGGAATTTTACGTATTATTCCCATACTTCTAATCAGTTACCACATTGTAAATCTCATTTTTCATATTTTATCTTCTCTCGTATTTATAAAGCAAAGTTTGAAATTGATATTGTCCCCACGTCGAGATAATTGAAATATAAAGTAATTTTAATTGAATTCGACTACGCATTTGAGAAATAGCGGCTGACGGAGAGGTTCCATTAACCACATAGATAATTATAATATCTCCAAAAATTCGAGATAACACAGTGCATCCAGGCTTGCCCAAGGTTTTTCTAGTACCTAAAAAGAACTCTTCTGTTCTATTTTCAACAACTTTGAAAAACAGGGTTAACTCACATTCAATTCCTTCCATTTCTTACTACTCTTTTATTTCAATGAAACGTCTTACCGAACTTTCATTAATTTAAATAATCATTCCTTCACCTAAAGGATGAGACACTGATATTGTCTGGTATCAATGTTTTATTAGAGCTTAAAGATCTTTTTCGATAGGTTAGCTATCATCATCAGAGCTATCTGAAACAAATTACAAAATTTTGGAACGAAAATTGCATTACAAAAGGTTTAACGGAAGAAGTTAAAGTTAAAAGGTTTAACAAAATTAAGTTTTCGTAAAAAATTGTTAGTGCTAGATACGTAAGCAAGCTGGATCGTTACCTTACAGCCTCTGGGCGGAAAACGAAGTTCTGCGAATATTTCTGTGTGCCTCCGCTTAAGAGGACAGACGGCCGGTCGAGAGCATGAATGGCGTGGTGGGGGCGGCGCGGCCGGAGGGGCGCGGCAGGTTGGTGGCCGGCGGAGGCGTCAGGAGCCGACGCACGGTGGGGTATTTGGCCGATTTAGGCGGCCAAAATTATTTTTACTGTTTAATTGCATGTATATGCGCTACCTTTCACATTCGTGGTTGTTTAGTTGCTATGAAACAGTTTTTAATAAGAAAGATGATGTTTTGAACTTATTATTATTATTATTATTATTATAATTATTATTATTATTATTATTATTATTACAATATATAAAAACAACCCAAGAACAGAGCTCATTTTAGGGATGCCATATTTTTAGGTGCTGTACTAAATACGAAATGTAATATTTTATATTAATCTAATATATTTTATTAACAATAATATGAAAAACAATAAAATATAGAGGATCGGAAATTCAATAAATAGTAAATAGTACAATTCTAATAACATTCTAAAATGAAATAATCTGCTACTAGATTTTTTATTGGATCTTTGATAATATTGAGTGATCTAGAGTAATACAATTTAACTAATAACTTTGTTGATAATTAAAATTAAAATTTGAGTATCCCCTAGAACATAAAATATTGCAAAATAGTGATAGAACTGACGATTACAAAAATATGGTTCTTCATCCAAAGATAATTCTATTTCTTCTGAAGTATACTACAACAAGTATATAATTTCCTATTAGTGCTTTAACTATTTCGTATTGCCTCCTGGAAAGATCAGCTTCAACAAAGAAGCTAGTGCGCTGAGTGTCATTAGTGGCATTTTCCTATCTTCCTAAACTATTGTTTTCATTTCCCAGCTCATTTTGGAGAACATGAGATTTCATTAACTATTTTTAAATCGTGCCTTTCTCCTACAAAGCCTAATGTCACCCGGGTAGCATATGTCAATACTTCTGACTTGTAGTTTGTGTAAATCTTCTGTTCGTCTTCTCTTGCTTCTCACTCATATCTTGAAATCTTTTCGTTGGTCTCTCTGGTCGGTTCACTACTTTAGGTATTTCGAAAGTGTCATTGATCCAATCAACATTTTTTTTAACAAACACATCTTCTTTCTTGTGTGCTATGGACTACCTTAATTTCATATGAGATTAAAAATATGAAAATTTATGCCACATTTCCTTTATTTGTTCGTCAGAATGATTTTATTTAAGTAACAATTAAATTTCTATTAATTCCAATTTTTCGCTAATATCTTGTAATTTTTGTATCTGTATCATATGAAATAACTTTCTTCAAGTCATTACATTGATGCTCGAATGCCCTAAGTTGAATTTTGGAGGAAATTAAAAAGTAAATAAACTCGTGTCAAAATATCCGCAAATCGCATTTGTACATAAATGGCTATATATCACGCAAAACCGCGCGAATCCGCGATTGATTTTCACGAAATTGTAAAATAGAAAATGTAATCCTTCCATTGCACCAAAAACTGTAACCCGGAAACCCCGGAAGTACATTAATTTACTTACATTAATTAAAATTCACTTCATTAAAAATTTATAAGCTCTATCTCAGCTAAAATAATTAAAATCTGTACGAAAATACACATAACGGGTATAAACTTACATGCTTTATCAGTCTCCATGGTTCCTCACTTCAAAATCGAACCTCAGTACACGGAATTCACTGTCAGACTGAAGACCGCACGGGAGTCAAAAACGAACATGCGCACTTCACGAGTAGACAAGTTCAGACAAGATGCGCCTACCGTTAAAATTTGTGCCGATGGTTATTCCCTGACCTTTTAGCTTTACGATGCTGTATTTTTTACTTGTCTAGAGTGAAATTTGCAAAATCGACTTATGGCCGCCTAAATCGGCCAAATACCCCACCGTGCGACGGGCGGGCGAAGGGGTGGTAGAGTAAGGGGTGTACAGATCGAGCTAATTTTAGTAGAGGTGACGAGAGTTCAGGTATCTGTTGGTTGAGACAAGTTATGTTGTGTTTTTTATGTGGTTGTGTCGATTGATATTTTATTCAGACTTTTTCAAATACAATTTCTAATACAATTAAGAATTAAAAAGAAATATTAAAAAAAAATAACAAAAAGTTAAAGGTTCAAGAAGAGAGAGAGAGAGAGAGAGAGAGAGAGAGAGAGAGAGAGAGAGAGAGAGAGAGAGAGAGAAAAGAGTTACTAGCTAAAGAAAAAGTTTAAATGTTGAGGAAAAAAGTTCTAGTCCGCGAGGGACGAGTGTGGCGCCTGTGACGCGAGTGCATCGCCGGTACTGCTGCTGCTGCTGCTGCCGTTGGTGCGGTGAGGGCGGGGGCACAGATCTTGTCAACAGTCTCTCTGTACTCGCGCGGGGCGAGGTAGGGCCTGGCTGTGTGGGCGAAGTAGCACGCCGCGCTCCAGTGATGGCTTCAGCTATGATACGCTGTCTTAGT
Source organism: Acheta domesticus (assembly GCA_031308135.1). Lineage (NCBI taxonomy): Eukaryota > Metazoa > Arthropoda > Insecta > Orthoptera > Gryllidae > Acheta > Acheta domesticus. Next base: position 24,714,939 of record JAHLJT010002406.1, on the reverse strand, counting down.
TTTTTCAGCTGATAGCCATTCGAGACCTTTAGGAGCGCAGCGTCGCTTCCGGGGTACCATTCGCCCAGGGCACCCACCACCTAGCGGTATCATTTCGGCGGAGGCGTAGCCGGCGCTGAGAAGAGCTGCGCGGGAGGCACTGTACTTACTCTTCTTTTCCTCGTATCTCTCCTGCAGCTTACCGGCGCGCGCCGCCACTACCGTTGCATCTACGATGATGGAGTGTAGCCCCCGCACGAGAACGAGATCCGGGCGCTCACTATCCACCACTACCTGGTTTTCCTTAAGGACCTTCCATCCGCTCGCCACTGCGGCCTCTTTGTAATGCTCGCAGATGTTGTTGTGGCGAGCGTGCCACAGTGCCGAATTGAATCGGCACTCGTTGGTCACATGTCCTATGGTTTCGAACGCGGCTGTGCCGTCTGGACGGGTGCAGCCCTTCCGGCAAGCCTTGTTCTTGTTACCAGGGCAGTGGTTTAAGGCGGGAGCGGAGTTGAGGCGGGCCGGGAAGAGAAACTTGTACACAGGTATTCTCATGTGCTCCCCGGTCCGCGTGAAGAAACCTGACTCCTTGCCCACCCCCGCCAGAGCGCCCGCGTAGATCCCTTGGGCCTTTTGGGACTGCCATCGCCGCGAGTGCGCCTTCTGAAATAAATCTCGTAGACGCCTCACCAATGACGACCTCCCGAGGGCCCGATGGTGACCACCTCCGCACTGTTGTCCTTCATGCGTGCCTGGCAGTTGTCAAGGGTCCCGGGTGTCCGGCGGCTGCTCCTGCTGGGCGCCCGTGTCCGGTCGTGGAGGGCCCGATCTCTGCTCCGGGGTGCCCCTTCTAGCCGCTGGCACAACTGAGGGTGGAGGCGCCAGGGCGCCGGGGCCACTGCTCTCGTGCGCCGGAAGCGGCTGCGCAGACGAAGCTCTCAGGCCGTTTGTTCGGTTAATTGCGGCCAGTACTGGGATGCCGTCGGCGTCGACTCGCTGAGTGGCGGCCAGCTCTACCCTGTGTAAGTCCTGGCTACCGCTCTCGGCGTCGGCCTTTGGAGCGGCGTCCTGTGGCTGCATCTGGGCGGCGGTCCAATCGGCCCGCGCGCCGTCCTGCACGGCCGGTGTTGGTGGCGCGGCGGCGCCTACTCCTCCGCTCTGCCCGTTCGACGTCAGCTCCGGCGCCCGTTGCCCCCGGCGGCTACTGGGGTGTCATCCTCGGTGGCAGTGGGGTCGCGGCCTTCGCCGCCCATTGCCTCTGCATCGGCGGGCGCTGGCTCCATCCGGGTGACAGGATAGTCCCGTGGGAGGCAGTAAGAGGAGGGGAGGGTGAGGGAGGGGTCGAGGGTGCCGTTGTTCTCTCCTATCTCCCAGTGTACTCCCACTCTGCCCGTGGCGTTACGCGCGCGTGACCAAAAAGTCTCTAGACCGTATCTGCGGGGGAAGGGGCGGTTGTTGAGGTAATCCGCACTCACGTTTGGAGCAGGTTGTGATCTGGCACAGTGACTTGCTTCCGCGGCGAGGTCTTCCATGGCGGCATTTCTGAGGCTAATGTCTGGGCTCGTTAAAATTTTGAAGGCAGAATCTATCGCCCCAAAATCGGCCTCCTCTCTCACCTTCGTGAGGCCGATCGCCCCGTCCTCGCGGTGTCCGTAGAGAAAGGAGGAGGAAGCGCGCTCTGGGAGGGAGAGGATGTCTTTCACATGCGCTCGCAGGGCGCTGTCCATTGTGAGCAGCTGCTTCCTCGTGTATCTTCCCATTCGTAGGGGGAAGGTGAGCGCTGGCAAGACGAACTGAGTCAGGGCGTCGGATTTTAATTTTATTCTGTGCCAGTACCTATTTTCAATTTCTAAAATATGGAAATCCATCCATATACACAACCACATAAAAAAACAGAACATAACTTGTCACAACCAACAGATCCCTGAACTCTCGTCACCTCTACTAAAATTAGCTCAATCTATACACCCTAACTCTACCCCCCCCTTCGCCCGCCCGTCGGCTCCTGACGCCTCCGCCGGCCACCAACCTGCCGCGCCCCTCCGGCCGCGCCGCCCCCACCACGCCCTTCATGCTCTCGACCGGCCGTCTGTCCTCTTAAGCGGAGGCACACAGAAATATTCGCAGAACTTCGTTTTCCGCCCAGAGGCTGTAAGGTAACGATCCAGCTTGCTTACGTATCTAGCACTAACAATTTTTTACGAAAACTTAATTTTGTTAAACCTTTTAACTTTAACTTCTTCCGTTAAACCTTTTGTAATGCAATTTTCGTTCCAAAATTTTGTAATTTGTTTCAGATAGCTCTGATGATGATAGCTAACCTATCGAAAAAGATCTTTAAGCTCAAATAAAACATTGATACCAGACAATATCAGTGTCTCATCCTTTATTGAAAAAGGTATCTACATTATCAACAGTTATACTAATAATTCCTTCACCTGCAATAAATACGCTTTCTTCACTGTAATGAAACACTTCCCTACAAAAATTAAAAAACAGCAAAAATTAAGCCACTTTTTAAAAAAGGGAACAAAAATGATATTCAAAATTACCGGCCAATTTCTCTTTTGTCAGTTTTCTCAAAAATATTAGAAAGGCTATTCTACTTACGAATGGAAACATTTCTCAGGAAAAACAGAGCGTTTTCAGACTCACAACACGGTTTTAGAAAATCAAAATCTACGGAAACTGCCATTTTTTCTTTTCTCAAAGATGTTGCTTCATCAATAGACCAAAATGAAGTACCCATTGGAATATTCTTAGATCTCTCGAAAGCTTTTGACGTTATTGACCATAACATCTTGCTCTCAAAATTACCTTCGTATGGAATTCGTGGTATTGCCCTAGATTGGATAACTTCTTACCTTAAACATCGGACTCAAAGAGTAGAAATACCATTAGGCAGGAAAGGACATTACATACTTATATTCCAATTCTTTGCCAATTGTGCATGGGGTCCCGCAAGGTTCGATCTTAGGTCCTATTCTCTTTCTGTTATATGTAAACGATATGCCCTCGTCTATTAAAATGGAAGAACGGTTCTTTTTGCTGATGACACGAATGTTCTTTGCAAAAAAGCAGTAAATAGTACAATTTCAGAAGTTTCAAATTGGTTTAATAATAACAAATTAATTGTTAACGAAAGAAAAACTGTTTCAATGCATTTTTGCATCTCAAATCGGAAATCGCATGTTCCATTGAAAATGAACAATATGCAATTAGCTGATGTTGAGGCAACAAAATTTTTAGGTCTTTCAATTCAATCAAACCTCAAATGGAATGTACATATAACAGAATTAAACACTAAATTAAGTTCATTATGCTATGCATTCAGAATTCTTTCAAATTCTGTCAGCCTTCATGCAGCTCGTTGCGTTTATTTTGCAAATGTGCATTCCCGCCTGAGATATGGCATAATATTCTGGGGAAGCTCATCCTGTAGTATTCAGACCTTCAGATTGCAAAAGAAAATTATTCGAATAATGAAAAAATGCCTTCCACGTGATTCCTGCAAGCCTCTTTTCATTGAGCTGGGAATCCTACCATTGCCTTGTCTATTTATTTACGAATCTGTAATATTTGTCAAAAATGACCTACTTAACGGAGGGAACATATTTTCATGCAATATTGATATTTATAATTACAACACACGCCGTAGAAATCACGTGCATCAAGTGTCAGTATCAACAGCTTAGTACAAGAAATCAACATACAATACATGTACGTTACTTTACAACGCATTGCCAGATGACATTAAACAATTAAAATCGATACACAAATTTAAGTTAAAAGGAAAATCTTTTCTGCTGCAAAACTGTTTCTATACAATTAGAGATTATACTGATCGTGAAAAAGAAAAATAATGTTTAATGTAATAAAACAAAGATATATAATGAATTAGTTTATGTTTGCATTGTATACATTTAAAAAATATTTAATACGCCTGTAACAAGTAATGTACTTCAGCTTCCGGGTCAATGACCCCCATCTCGATCAGGTTTTTTGTCCAGTTTCCCTGATCCATGGAGCAAATGCTGAGATGGCCCCTTGTTTTGCTTCTGGACGTAAATGTAGCTTCTCTGTGCGCACGTTTTGTTGAGCACTCCTTTTGCTTGTAGTTCATTTACAGTTGAAATTGATTTTCTATAACTCGGGAAAGAACATTTTTCAAATATCTTTATTTTTCTAAAATAATTATTTTCTAAATTCATTTTTTCGTTTGTTTTTTTTTTAAATAAAATTCTGGCCCTCAAGAAAATGTGCGCAGATAAATTTCTTTCCCTACACGTCATATACAGTTTTTACTGTTTTTGGACAAATAAATAAATAAATAAATAAATAAACAAAACTTCATCCATCACAGTTTCAGCCTAACTCATAAATCATTTACAATAACTTTCATTTCACTCGTTCAACTTACAAATACGTAATAATCATAATTAATGTACTACAACTAAACCAAAAACTATTTCATGTAGAACACATGTGTGCAATCATATGTACCTTCTTATCGCAATATTATACATCCTTAGCAAAATGTCGTTTTCCAAACATTTTATATATGAATAAGTATACTTCTCTCTTGTACATTTATTACATTCACGCCTAGACGCAATTAAAATCAATATCCAAGCTCCTTTCAAAAATAGTGTGAAGAAAAAAAGAATCATTCTTAAGTATAAACATTTCGCATTAACAAATTGACGGTAAAATCAACAGTCTTCACCTGTCCTACAGATACATGCAATTCTGGGAATTAATGAACTCAATCGTAGACCTCGGTAGTCATCCTCTGGTGGTGCGCAGCTTAACTATTGTCACTGATGCACTCTTGAATCTGTGACGTAATGTTAGGCGAAAAGAGTAAAAATAAGTAAATAATTCTACCCCTACCAAACGTGATGGCTTTATTCTTCGAACTGTTTATTTCCTTGCCGTTTGTTTCTGTCCATGAGTGTAATTTGTCTGTGTCTCGCTGCAAAATATCTACGTCGTCCTCTGATTTGATAACCCGATAGATGATACAGTCATCGGCGAAGAGTCTTACATTTGAAGCTAAATGTTTTGGCAAGTCATTCACAAAGGCGAGAAACATGAGAGGTCCTATGACACTTCCTTGTGGAATCCCTGACGTAACACTAGCGGAGGTTGATAAATAGCTTCCGATTCGAACCTTTTGTTTCCTATCACGTAGTAGTTCATCTAAGCCGCCACCCGTGTGTCCTATACTCGAATCTATTAATTTCTTTACAAGACGATCGTCTGGAACAACATCAAAAGCTTTGGCAAAATCTATTACTTTTGCGTCTACCCTTCCACCATTATCAGTTTCATTAGCTAGGTCCTGTAGAAGGGAGACAAGCTGACTTTCGCAAGAGAAACCGTTCCTGAAACCGTGTTGACCTTGATACAGCCATTCCTTGTCCTCCCATTTTTTCCGGATGTAGTTAGTTAATTGTTCCATGAGTTTGCATACGACTGATGTGAGACTGACCGGTCTATAATTACTAAGTACTGTTTTATCACCCCTTTTAAAAACAGGTACTATGAGTGCTAACTTCCAATCTTCCAATACACAAGTGTTATTGATAAAGACATTATGTAACCTAATTAGATACGGTAAAATAGCCTCTTCGCATAATTTAATGATATCCGTGGAAATACAATGTAGTACTCGAGATTTTCCGCTTTTCATTAATTTTATTCTTTTTCGTAGAGTACTTACGTTGATATAAATATATATATTTCTATGTGATAACGTTTGTATGTGTGTACAGTTAGCTTTCTGCTTAAATACCGAAGTGATATACGCATTACAAGCGTTACGTTTTTCTCTGTCGTCAGTTACTTGCGAATTATTAACCTGAACAACGATTATGAGGACATTAAAGATGAAGATCATTATTTGAACCAAAAATTAGCATAATGCTTTATTTGTAATGAAACCCATTACGGAATTTACGTGCTGCGATTTTCAAAGGTGATTGTCCAGGTTTACCGTGATTTGTATTTCGGAAAGGCGCCTCAGGAAAGTCCTCGCCGGAGCAAAGGTAGAGTGCAACCGGAAGAGAGAAGATATTCTGATGTAAACGATATTAGAATAGATTTTTCTCAGAGAAAATGCAGTCTGTGTCACCAACGCACACGACTCTCGTGATAAAAATCCAATGTATCGCTTCATTTGCGTTGGGTACACATTTCATACTTAAAATTATTGTGAAAAAATATTTATTTTCTACTTTCTACTTCTATTTCATGTGTTACTTCTTATTTTCACGAGTGAAAAGAGCCACTATGTAAAGTTCATTTGATGCAATGGAAATCACTTTGGTGCGTTTTATTTTCTCTAGACTCGCAACGCCCAGTGTTACCACCAGGTGACATCCAATAAAACAAACCAGTGGTGCTACAGAACGGCACAGACTTTCTTGTATTAGTTTTCAATCTCCTTTGGTCTTGAGTACCTATTCGGACTTGACACCTTCTCTTGCCAGTTAAAACATTTTCATAATTTTTCAGTTTCTTAAGTGTAGAACGGAAATATTATTTTAAGAATATTAAAGAACAGTAAAACCAACAATTTTCTTTGCAAAATTTGGAGCTGTTTTTAAGAAAATAGCGTTTAAGCGCTATTCTAAATTAGAAATTTGAAGCTAGTTTTCAAAGAAATTTTTTTTGAAAAAATGAGTTTTCGAAAAACTCCATTAGAAGTCATTTGAAGCACTCAAACTCACAAACACAACACAATATATTTAAAGCACTTTAACTCACAAATTGATACAAATGTGCATGTTAATGGTGTGAGAGATCTCTCAAAAATATTAGGTTTTTGTTATTTAAAAAACATAAAAATACCAAAAACTGAACTTTCCGTCGTATTAAAGAGTGCTTTTAGCACTATCCATTTGAAATGTTTAAGAAGAAATATGGAGCCATTTATAAGAAAGTAGAATTTGCGCTTTTGAGAAAATACGAAAGCTTGGGCTAGTTTTCATCGAAAACGGTTGAGTTTTAGACAAACTTTATATGACATTATTGAAAGCACATGTACTCATAAATATAATAATGTGAACAAAACGCCGCTACTGTAAATATTAATGACGAGAGAGACAAACCAAAAAAATTCATTTGGATAAAAAAAGAATGGAGCAATATGGTTTAATGTCATCTAATAAAGTACATTAGGCACTATCCTTACCAAAAGTTTAAAGAAAAAATTGGAACAGTTTTTGAGAAAATCTTGTTTTTGTAATTTTATAAAATAGCATATATTGCACGCAATATGGAGCGAACACCACTAAACTTTAAAAAAAATGTACATGACCTTGATGGAAGAACTAATTTTGGAGAACAAATTTCATTTGAAGGAAAAATCTCTATCTTCAAGTTTCTAATTGAAGGAAGACGTAAAAAAACTTTTGCAATTTTTGAAAATTCACAATTAACCGTTGAATTTTCACTTATGTCACCTTTATAAGTGTATTTTACTCATAGTGTTACTTATGTGTACATTTACTTATAGTTTGCTGTAAAGGAATTTAAAAGAAAAATTTCGAGGCGATTTTAAAAAATTTTGAAAATGTCAGAGGGGGTTTCATGTAAAGTACCCCCGAATTGTAAAGAATGTTTTTCAAAATCTCATAGCTTCGACCCTAGCCAGACGGACAAGGGTTTCTTCAATTAGGAAAAAATCCTATTCATCGTTTATACGCACAGATGGACGGACGTTTTGAAAGGAACCACTTTTGCGGCATCACAGGACTCCAAAACGTGTATTTCCGTTGAAATCGCGAAATTGATTTTCCGCATCATTACATGACTTTCCCTATACTACGTATGTACGTACGTATACGGGAAAGTAAAAATCAAACATAATAATGAAACCATTTATACTATAGCTTTTGTAGTGCCTTGTGAATTCAATCAACATGCTGTTCTGCTAGCCAATAGCTGATCGTCCCTCTTCCCTACAGGGATGTACCTCCCACCACTTGAACACCGCCCCTCCCTTCCAGAAGTGTGCGTTGATGCGCGCGCAGTGAAGTCTACAATGCCCTCTCGTGCGAGCGTTCCGCTCGCGCATGAGCATTCGTGATCCAACTCAATCCGAGCCTCCATTGAATACTGTAATAGTTTAGCCATCTATTACAAATGAAATAGGTAAATAACATGAAGTGACCATTGGTTTATGAACCGGGTATAGAACTTTATGTAGAAACTTCCAGAGCGGAATGTAGAAAAAACAAGTGAAGGTGATCTAAGAGAAAACGAGTATTTCGGACGAACATGTGAACGCAGTGGGGAATTAATGGTTGCGTGTTACTAGTCAACGCGCAAAATTATAAGGAACAGAATAAAGTTTGTTTCAGCTAAATCGGGTCACAGAAACGCATAATATCGCGAGTTTTGTGATCACGACATTGACTTTTAACATGTTAAAGAACGAAAACAACAATGGTCGTGACGTCACTTCAGAAAAGTTTGGATATATTAATAAATTAAACGAAAACTAGTGTGTCTACCGAGATTTGGCATATACCAAAGTATTCCGTGGAATACGGGCCAAATTATAAACGTGGTGACACAATTTTAGGACGCCGAACATTAATAGATAAACATTATGTTACATTAGATAATTGAGAAATAAACGAGCGATGTTTGTAGGCATGAGACGCACGAAAAAGCATTCTTTTAACAAAATGAAGCGAGAAAAGTGATGTCTAAGAAGTGGAATGGATACGAAATTTTAATTGGGAATTTTACAATATAATAAGACAATCCAGGAAGTGTTAGAAATTAATAATAAACTATTTTATAAGTTATAAAGCAGAAGACAGTAGAGGCGCTATTGTTTTGTTCGGAAAAAAGCTCTAAATGCTTTAGGACAACAATGGGGGTCAGAGATGGGGGAATAGCTTGGTAGCGAGAGGCAGAATCCGCGTCGCTTGTTGCAAGAATAATTTTTTAAAATTTGGATTTGTAATTTTTTGATGAAGTGTTCTCTTCCGGACTCGTACTAGTGAACTATTATAAACTGTGAGAGGAGTGAATAACTTCGTGGCGAGTTGTACTCCGCGTCACTCGTGATATTATTTTAACACGCGAACTTATACAATTTCGAGAAGGTGTTGCTCCTTCGGACTTGTATTCGCAAGGTGGCGGAACTGTATGCCGTGTGATGTGAACTATTTTAGTAGTAATATATAAAGCTATGCCACGCGCGATCATAATTTTGAGTTTTGTGAATTTTGAAAGTTTTTCTACTAATGTTTGGAACTGGTGTTACTTCGACCATTGAAAAATCGAGGCGGGTGTCGCCGAACGAGGTGTGCCGAGGTGCAGCAGACTCGAGCGCGTCTTTGCATATCGTCGCCGTGGTCAGTGCCAATTTGGGAGGCACTGGTAATTCGGCGCTAACAGGCAGCAGTGGAGCAGAGTTCTTACGCATGACGGCGTGAGATCTTGTGTGTGTGGACCCGGTGGCTGCTTCGTTAACGACGAAAGGGAAGTGGAATATTTTTTTGTTTTGCAACACTCCAGTGAAGTCAATGACTTTGATTTCTTTGCTCTTGGGAAGAATAAATAAGTTTGCAAAGCCAAAACTGGAAACATTTTGGGGGGATTGCAATGTAATGGGTGTGGCCACAGTATTGAGCTCATTATTTCGTAATAACGTTTGGGATATAATATGTTTATTGATCTTTGTGATTTTTATGATATCGTGTTTTGTTGATGTTGTGTGGTATTGATTCTTTTATGAGGGTATTAATGTTTCTGTTGGTTAAAAAGAAAATAAACAAACGAGATTTTGAGTTCTCGTTTTGATGTTATGTAACCGGTGTTTTTATCACATAGCTAGCTGATCCTGGTCCCTGCATTGGCGTGGCGCTTGTGTTCTGTTGAGAACAAATCACGGCCCGCCCTGATAAATTTATGTAAACAGGAAAACTCCGGATAGTAAAAAGGGGGGGCACAGTGGTGTGCATTGTAGATATTACAGGTGATCAGCAAGGAAGTTTTTCGTGATCAACAATAGGAGTTGAGAGGGGAGATTTTCATTACATTAGTGCCCAGTTCGTAGGGCGTTTTAGTAAATAGGAAAGGGGGGTTTTTCGTTGCATTGGCGCCCGTTTCGTGGGCGTGATCGATAGCAGTAGCAGTGAGAGCGGGGTTTTTTCGTTACAATACTGACCCACTTAGTCACCCGGAAAAGATAACCCTTGTCAACAAATTCGCTGTAATCTCCACCAGCAAAACAAGCGCCGATTCTCATTACGTAAAGTACGCGCCAGTTTGCTCGTCTCTTACAAGGCAACGACCTTCAGCCCTAGGAAAAAGAGCATCGCTATAGCCGTCGGCAGTGCGTGGTCTGCAGCGGCGGCGAGATGAGTGCCTCCGTCTGCAAGATGGGCGGACTTGGCGATTCCAACCGGTGGCCCTTGCTCCCGAACCTGCCTCCGGTGCGGTCCTCAACTCCCGGCGACGGATCTCGGGTTTACATCTTCAGGCAGCACTTGGCGGCATTCCTTGGTAAGCAGTTTGATGTGATCAGTGACAATTTTAGTGCTACAACAGTACGTACTTTCTCTTATTATTTGTAACTTTATTAATAATAATAATTGTTATTATTATTATTATGTATTCGCGTGTAGGCCACAACTGATCACGCAACACGTTTCTCTCTCCCGAGACCCAGTAATGTTCTATCCTGGAGAAATTAGCGTGTGGACCTAAGGAGATCAGCCCTTCGGCTGTATCCCTTGGTTAAGACAAGGTTGATACCCTTTAATAATCAATTATGAGGTAGAGATGATGATGGGATGATGTAACAGTTATATTATAAATTTGATAGGATGATGTAACAGTTACATTATACATTTGAATACTTCCTTAACCCTTAGACTCTGTTTGGGGTCTATTGTGACCACAAGGGCAAAAAATGTTACGCAACAAACCGAAAATAATCACATAAATTTCTTTTAGTTAATTTAACTAGCTAGTTAATTAGTTAATTTTTAGTTAATTTAGTTTGCTATTAATGTTCAATATTTCATGTGTTGTAACCTTTTCAGTTTTTTAAGTTGTTTTTTATTGTTGGAAATAATTTGATTTGTATGCGGTTCCGGTCAGAAATGCCACATTTGACATCTCAATTACACAAAGGAAAATTCTTAAAAGGTGTCCATTTCCGTTTTGCAGTAATATCGTACAGTTTCTGAGTGATAATTTGGGATATTTTTCTATTACGATTTGGTAGATGTGTTTCAAACATTTTCATGCTGGTAAGATAGACACCTGTGTTTAGTTATGAGGATAAGCTAATTGTTTTCTGGAAATTTTATTCTTTATTTAGTGTGATGTAGTAAATAAAGGGGAAAAGGGATGTAGTCAAAAAAGGCCCCAAACAGAATCTACGTAAGCACTGGAGAAACAGTCGAAGGGTTAACATACATTTAGTGAAATTTTAGAAAAATTAATGGGTTGGATTCCAAATAACATGCTTCATGTTGTTCAGTACATTTTGCCGTGTCCATTCAATATTTGAAAGAAAAAGTTGGAGCCAGTTTCTAAGAATTAAAAAAATATAGCCTTCACATGAAATAAAATAACGCAAAAACTGTTCATATTTTGAAAACATTATGCGTGACCTTGTTTAAAAATCTCATTTTGAGAAATAAATTTCAATGCGAAAAATACCAGTATCTTCAATAACTGTAGTAAGAAGACGCGGAAAACGGGATAATCGCAATTCCAAAGCTTAGAGAATTTAATGAAAATAGGACCTATGCCAATTTTTGCAAGTCCGAAAAAAAATAATGGAAAAATTTGAAGCATTTTTTAGTGTATTCACAATAGGAAGACTGCTTTGGATGTGAGAAGACCTATATATTGTAGTAATTTTTAATGAATTAGGAAAAAGTACAAACAAATACAGCGTTTGCCGGGTGACATGGCCCCTCTTGGTTGCGTTTCAAAGTGAAATATACTATGTATTTTCGCCCAAAGGGAATACATATTTTAGTATTCAAAAGACCTTTTTCCTCAAGGAACAGTACATATTCCAGTACTCACCCACTCATTGGATTACAGACCAACAATTATTCGTAGAGGAGCAATAATAGTGAAAACATTCCCAGCACTGAAAAATATATATTTTTTATTGTCAAATTCAAAAGTTAGGTAAAAGGGAAACATAAATTGTTTCTAATACACATGTAATTGTATTTAATTTTTATTGTATTACTTTTGCATTATTGGGAAATATTGTAATGCTGCTGGAAAGCCCAGCTATTTTTCAACAGCTTCGGAGATTTTATGACTGGTCCTCGTTAGAAAAAAATCTTGTTTCTATAGGTTTTAAATTACTTTCTCTAACACTTTGTGTGGTCAGAATTCATATTTTTTGGGTTCTCGACACCGAAAAATCAATTAAAGGCAAATCATCCGTCGTTGATAAACGCTAGTTCCTAAACAGTTTAGACGATTTTCTCCGTAATTGATATTTCCTATCGACCTGAATGAACTGGATATCTTGCGAGTTTGAAATGGATATTTGATATTGGGGAGTGCCTTATGTGAAGCCTCAACATTTCCAATATTTTATCAAAGATTTTTTCTTTAAATGTTTTGCCTTCTGAAAGAGCAAAATACTCACAAAGAAAATACCTAGGGGGCATTTTCGTTGCACTGCCTGAATTTTCGAAAATTGTGAAATTTCTATTTTTTCGGCGTCAATTACAATAATAAGAATATAATTATTTCCTAACTGTAATTTGTTAATTAAAAAGAGATCTTAATGTCGCAATCAATTTTTCTATGAGAAAAATTTTTCTTAGATATGGGAAAAATTTGCGTAATTATGTGTGAAACATGCATGTTTCTAAAAAATGAACTAATTTTTTCTTAGAAACGGTTCCAATTTTTTCCTTTAATTTTTCTCATATGAAGGAAAGAACGGCAAAGAAACTGGCGCTAATCGCATTTTCACCGAACTCTCTCAACTTTCGAAACTTTGAATTGATAAAACTTTATCACGGTTAGAGACTAATCATAGCTTCTAAATGTTCTTTCTAAATGTAGCACTTAACTCTTATTTACCAAAGATTGCGCAATCTACAAAGTGAAAAATTTATTGCATAAGATAAAACATAATATTCTAAAAAAACAAATTTACTTCGGAACAAAACCAATACAAAATGCTTTTCCAAAACTACTACGCACACTGCACAAAAACAAGTAATTGTTCTCGTATAACACTGCAATAAATTAAATATTTAAAAAAACACACTTCACGATTACTGCAAAAAAGTGTAGTACATACCCAGAACACCGCTTCTTTACATACCAAGAATATCTAAAAACATGCTGTTCCATAATGCCGCAAATGAGTAGCAAATATTTACTACCGAGAGACCTCTTCCTAAGAGCCTTGGTGTCTCACTGCGTTAGTGCCGCAAATAAAGAGCACAGTCGGTATTCGAGGTATAAGTGTTGGAGTAATAACACGAATATTTGCATTTTTCACTCAAAATCGAATCTTTTTCACTGTTTTTGTATTTTGGCGAGTTTCTGGATATCTAAAGAAACCATTGACACCAGTCACGTGGCCAAAGGTTGCATAGTGTTCTTTAAACGTTTGCGCTCAATTCAAAATAGACGCCATCTGTGTGATTTCTGCATTTCTCTTCAAATACAATGTCTTGCTAATTCACAAATAAAACAAAGTTTTTGTGAGAACCAATGTACAGAATCCTAGAAACATGTTTTTTAATGTAAACAGAATTTTTTCCAAATTCTAAAAAAATCGCCGTTTTCCGGCGCAACTTTCTCCTCATCACTGAGAGAAATGTAGTAGAGTGTACTAAATATGTTTAGTAAGCGATCGCATAGTAAATACAATTATTCGTATAGTAAGATTCACTAAAAATGATTTAGTTTCGTTTAGTAAATCAAACAATTCATAATCGTCAGGGAATGAACAAAGAGAATTGTCAGTGGTACTATTCTTGTTTCGTAGATAAAATCATTTGGTGAGATCTACGTTTCATGTCGTCACACTTCCTAAACACTGTTTAGTAAGCACTGCATACTAAATACTGTTTAGTAACCTGACCCATTCGAATGGCTATAGAACCCATCTGAAGACTGAGAATTCAACGCTTTTTATAGTATTATACGCTATATAAATGGCGTTTTAATATTTCATTGGTTTTCAGTGATTTTCTTATATTCTCAAAACTAATGGTAGAAATACCGTCGATAGCCTAAAGTCAGCAGCCTGCGTCCGTAACTGCTCTGCTTGGCTAGGGCCTGTCAGGTAATTGAGGTTATGGAAGAACGTGTCCACGAGGCCATAGAATGGGTGACCGCTCCGGAACTTCAGTTGCTACCTGCTTGGAGAGACAGAAAGAAAGTACTTCCTTTTCACGTTTCGTTTATTTTCACTGCACTGTTTAGTAATTATTACTCAATGTATTAGTCAACGCAACGAGTTTGTTTTTCTCCACTAGAAGCCAATCTTCACGGGTACGACCTGTTTAGTGAACATTACTATACGAGCATGAGTGTGTTCTAAACAGCAGTTTCATGAACTTAACTAATCACATTGTTCTACCAAAATATACTATACCGTTTAGTTGAATCTATTACGTGATTAATTGAACATCGAGAAAGTAAAAAAAAAATTGAATGCGAATATCATGTACTTGGCATAATGGCTTTTCTATCGCCTATTGACGAATCTGAATCACTAATTTTTCGACCTTAAAACAGAGATATGAAAACCACTTAATACATTTGAGATAAACAATATCATATTCCTTTCTTGACTACCCGTGACAACAATGGATGGAGGGAGGGATGGATAAACGGAAGTATGAATGAACGGTGGGAGAGAATGATGGATAGATGAATGAAGAGAGGGAAGGAGGGGTAGGGGAAGGGGATAGATGGATGGGGGAATGGAATGAATGAATGAGTGAATGGAATGAATGGAATGTGTGAATGGAATGAATGGAATGTGTGAATGAAATGAATGGATGTGTGAATGAAATGAATGGGTGTGTGAATGAAATGAATGGGTGGGTGAATGAAATGAATGGGTGGGTGAATGAAATGAATGGGTGGGTGAATGAAATGAATGGGTGGGTGAATGAAATGAATGGGTGGGTGAATGAAATGAATGGGTGGGTGAATGAAATGAATGGGTGGGTGAATGAAATGAATGGGTGGGTGAATGAAATGAATGGGTGGGTGAATGAAATGAATGGGTGGGTGAATGAAATGAATGGGTGGGTGAATGAAATGAATGGGTGGGTGAATGAAATGAAATAAATGGATGAATTGATGAATGATGGAGTAAAGAACAAAATAATAAAAGCGAACTTGCTTATTAATGTTTTAAAGTAAAAGATAAGGTACGAATAAATATTATCGAGCAAAGCAGTAGCGTGGTACACAACGAGGTAATGACAGTACTCACAAGATAGCTATATAGTTAACATCCTGTCCAGCTAACTTATTAGCTAACCGTCTAAATGGCAAACCAGCCGAGAAGCTGGCTAAAGTAATAATTCACTTTTGACCAAAAATAACTCACTAGATAACTTCTCAATACAAAATAATTATCAACCAAATGGGCTAACTAGCTAACTAAAAATTTAGCTGAGTTACTAAGGAGACTTTTGTCTAGCTATATAGTCAACAAAGAATCTATATTACTCGCTATCACACTACCTGAGCTAATTACTAACCAACTAACATAAAGATTAACTGATCGAAAACGTAATTCCTTCAAGAGAAAGAAATAACTATGTAGAAAAATCCTGCCAAGATTGCGCCTCCTTTACTTTGCCAAGAATCGTCCGCCTAGTTAATGTTCACTTTGTTTTTAGTTTATTCAGAATGGCGAAATAGTAAAAGTATTTGAAGTGAATTAAGACTATTAACATCTTTGTAGATAATACTGCAAATTCATTTGACCGTTGACGTAAAGGAAGAATGATCTTGTTGTAGCCAATATCCCATCGCTGGTGACGGGCATGTCGCTGGGGTGGACTGCGCCTGCTGTGCCCATCCTGCTGGGGCAGGTGGAGGACGCCCAGCCGCTGCGCCTGTCGCTGGAGCAGGCGTCGTGGGTAGGAGGGCTGATGCCGCTGGCGTCGCTAGGCGGCGCGCTCGTCGCTGGCCCTCTAGCGGAGAGGGTTGGCCGCAAGGGCGCTCTGCTGCTCGGCGCGCTGCCCACGCTCCTTGGCTGGCTGCTCATGGCGTTCGCGGGGACGTCGGTAGGTTCTCTCTCCAAGCGCTAGCGCTTTCGTAAGGAGCTTACGGATGGGCGGGCCTCATTGGCGCGCTGCCCACGTTCCTCAGCTGACTACTCATGGCATTCTCGGGGCCATTGGTAAGTTCGCTCTCCTTGAACTGCCTGATTTGCTAGTCAGGCAGACAAGATGGTAGGTGGGAAATCTGATACATTAGTATCTAGATTTTCTGTACGGCAATGAGAAAAAATGTTGGCAAGATAGAATTGGCACGAGGGGAATTTTTAGTGAACGGTACTAATTGGTGCCGAAACCCCGGGACCGACCCGAGGTCCCGAAATTCCCTTGTGTGTGTTGAAATGTGTTTGTGTCTCACCGTGTTATTCTCCCGTTCCGCAGGTGTGGCTGCTGATGTTGGGCCGCGCTCTCATTGGGTTGGCAGGGGGTGCCGCCAGCGGCCCCGCCTCCCTCTACTGCGAGGAAATCGCCGATATACGCGTGCGGGGCGCGCTCGGCAGCTGGCAGTTCGTCATGAACTGCGTCGGCTGCGTCTTCCTGTACGTTTTGGGCGCTCTGCTGCCCTACTTCTGGTTCACAGTGACACCTGTTATTGTTCCTGTCATCTTCGTGGTCTTCTTCTGCTGGATGCCGGAGTCTCCAGGGTATCTGGCAGCCCATGAGCGTCTCAAAGAAGCCCAACATGCCCTTCTGTGGTTGAGAGGGCCTGATGTAGACTTCAAGACGGAAGTAGAAAATATGCTCGCGTCCAAATCTCAGGCGACATCTTCTCAGCAAACCCAAAGGCTTGACAGTATTTGCTCTCGTAGGCCTTGGGAATCAAATGCCCTTAGAGCTCTCTCTCTGGTATTGGCTTTAATGTTTTTTCAACAATTAAGTGGTATGTGTATGCTAACCTTCTACACTGTGCAGCTCTTCCAGAAAGTGGGTGGAAACATCTCCAGTTACCTCTCTACCATATTTATAGGAACAGCAAATTTGATCGCCAGTATTGTAGCTACGGCTTCAGTGGACAAGGTGGGTCGTCGGGTTTTATTGCTGATGTCTTCTCTTTCAATGGGAACTTGTCTTTTCTCATTAGCAATATATACACACTTGGATAGCAACGATTGGAGTACTGAAAGCTGGAGATGGGTTCCACTTGCATCGTTACTTATTTACGGTGTGATGTTTAGTTTAGGTCTTGGACCTTTGCCCTGGTTTTTAATGGCAGAGTTAGTACCAATGCATTCGAAAGGTTGGACAAGTGCAATGGCTGTCTGTATGAATAGAATTGGTATGTTTTTCATTGTGAAGGAATCTCCGTTAATATTGGAGTATGCTGGTGAAGTGACAACGTTTGTTATTTATGGGTCTATGTGTATTATCTCCGCAATATTTGTCTTCTTTTGTTTACCAGAAACAAAAGGAAAATCAAAAGCGGAAATATTGCAAGCCGTTGGGGGTAATAAACCTTGAAAACACGAATCAGTATTAATTTTAAAATTAATGATCTCGCCTCTGACAACTTATGATGCTACAATACATAACATACCTTATTTAGCAGCCTATAATTACTTCAGTCATCTCTTCCCACTACCTCATGGTGAGGAACCGAAAATGAAATTCAATGGTAAAAACTTCTTAACTTAAAACATCCAAGACAAACAAACTGCAACCCTACATTTTGAACCCGCCAGCACAGATGATTTCCAATCTAGGCAAGAGGGGTGGGAAGAGAAGGTTAAGGGTCTAGTCATATAGTAACCAGGTGTCCTGACTGGCAACAATCTGTGCCGAAGAATCCGTCCACCCTGACCAGACCCCGCTTCTCGTTATTCTTCATTCTTTCCCCGACAATTATCAATTATCACGTATTATATTAAGAAAATCTTTGAGCTCAGCTTGTCATGTCAAGAGTTGGAGCAACTGGTGGCAGACATATCTGATGTTTTTGAGTGTGAGGTTCGATTCCCAAAGTAAGGATTTTTTAATGATATTTTTAACAAATATATTGAGCAGAACAGGAGTTGAACAGAACCGAAAATGATTTATGTAAATTGCGTTGGAAAAAGGTTGGAGCCTGGGAGACCTTGAGGTAATTGTCAGCGGTAGCGGATCTACTTGATTCTAAAATAAAGTTTGACATAAAGCTAATTTGGAAAATCACGATTCCAGTGCCTGTAAGCATCACTCAGGATTAGAAGATGGTGCGGCAGTAAAAAGGATATTGAAAACTGACTTTGTGTCCAGGGACAGGGAAGCGGGCGGCCTGGCCGCACCCCATCCCACTATGCAACGCAGAATATGCAAAAATAAAGGGAGATCGAAATCTGGTGGAACTACGGAATAAGCCACCGGAGACTGGCCGACTGCGCCCAGGTCTGGACCTCTCTCCACTGATAAGATAATGTTATTTTGAATATTATGCTTTCTGACATTTTCTCTCAGTAATTATTAATTTTGAACCAAAGAAGAAAGAGACTGCTTTGTACGTTATTCTTAATTAAAATTTTTGAAATAAATCTCATTTGTACTTATTTGCTGTTCTTTGATTTTTATTTCATAGTGTGTATGTCGTCATATTGGCGGAGGTGACATATAGTAGTAAACTGAGAATTGGTTAGGGCGTGACCCATTGCAATTCGACCACTCCGTCATCTTCCGAAAAATTCACGTATCTTGGAGGACCACCAATAGATTTAATTGGGCGAGCTATTGGTCTCGCGTTTTCCTGAAAATTGTTTGTGTGTAAATGAATCATTGAATAAGTTACAAGTAATCTAATATCGTAGCACAAATCAATAACTGCAAACATTAATATAAGGAGTGTGAAACATTATAGTGATTGATGTTCACGTATATTCTAGCATGATTACACAGTTCAGAAATTATTAGAATGTAATCGGTAAGAAAATAACAATACAATAAAATACAACTTGTTACATTGGCATGAAAATATATTCAACACCGTAGGTGATGCTGTGGCAAGCGATGATACATGAAGAGAATTCAGAGCAGGGGGGTTCACGATTGATCCAGAGACACTGTACAGCACTGGTTGGCAGTATTTCCACTCTCATGGAACTGAACAATGAACACGTTGTAACACAAGTAAATGGCGCTGTAGTTGGCAGCCTTTGTTCCCAGTTCACAAGTCAAAAGGAGACATAAGTTGATCAGCATTGCACACGTGATGTAACAAATAAACACAGTTATTAGAACTTAGAATGACTACTGTAATTGGGGGCATTCGCGTAACATGATGTTGCAGTTCCCAGGGCGGGTTGCAACTTGTTCATAGTTAATCGACTGGCTATAGTTCAAGTCAGTAAAACACATTAAAACAACGTCTGAACTGAAGTTAGTTCTGCACACATAAGCTATACGTAAGCGTTGTGGCATGAAATGCGTCCCAGAAGCGGCAAGCTCTGCACCAAGTACCTGCCATAATACCTTGCGTGATGAGGCGGCGTGTGGTTCCGCCACGTAACATGTTCATATTGGACAAATAAATTTCCACTATTGGGATTGCAGTAACATATTGCACAGATAAACACATTGTGAAAGGCTTGGGTTGATCTGTGCATACGCTTAACGATTGTGTCGCAACGTTAGAATAAAGACTAGTGGTGCTACACATTCGCACAGACTTTCCCGTATTAGTTTTCTGTTTCGTTTGGTTTCGGCTAGCTTGTCGGACTCGCCAATACTCTTGACAGCTGCCATCTATGGCCGCCCAAACTACATTTTTTCGAAGTTTTCGGTTTTCCCATTGTAGAACAAAACTATAATTTTTAGAATATAAAAATAAAACAATTAAACCTTACCCTAAATGGCATTTTTTGTTGAAAAATTTGGAGCCGTTTTAAGAAAATGGCGTTTAAGCGCTACTGTAAATACGAAATTTGAAGCTCTTTCTTACAGAAAAGTTTTGAGTTTTCGAAAAACTTCATTTGAAATCATTTGAAGCACTTACAAATTCAGTAGTGTTTACAAAATGCTGGAAATGTGCATTTTAACAGTATGAAAGAACTTTCAAAAAATTACATTTTTGTAATTTTTGAAAAAAAAATCTCGAAATTAACTTAACGTCATATTAAAGAATGCAATTAGCACTATCCATTCGAAAGCTTGAACAAAAAAATTAAACCCATTTTTGAGAAAATGGCGTTTGAGCGTTTCTGAAAATGTCCAATTTTGAGCTAGTTTTCACAGAAAATTATTCACTTTTCGAGAAACTTTATTTGACATTATTTAAAGCACATGTTCTGTTTAACATAATAATGTGAACAAATCGCCGATAATATAAATATTAACAACGCGAGAGACAAATAAAAAACTATATTTTTGCAAGTTTTGAAAAAAACAAAAAATAGAAGAATATGGCGTTAATGTCACCTCATAGGGCACATTTATCACTAGCCCTACAAAAAGTTTAGAGAAAAAATTTGGAGCTTTTGTTGAGAAAATCGGTTTTTTGTAATTTTTTAGAATTTAAAATATTGCGTGTAATATTGCGCAAAAACTACTAAAATTTTCAAAAATATGTACATGACCTTAATTAAAGAACTCACTTTGGACAACAAATTTTATTTGAAGGAAAAATCTCTATCTTCAATTTTGTAGTTCTAGGAAGACGCCGAAAAAATTTCAAACTTTGGCAATTTTTGAAAATTCAGAGTTAACCATGAAAATTGGATCTACGACATCTTAATAAGTGTATCTTACTCTATATTTACAAGAAATTTAAAGAAAAAATTTGGAGCCATTTTTGAGAAAAATTTGAAAATGTCCGAGTGGCTTCATGTAAAGTACCCTGAAAATTTGAAGAAAGTTTTTCAAAATCGAGGCGCCACGAGTGGGCGCAGATCAACCGGGGAATATCCATTTTGGAAGAAATCAGACGTATGGTTTACGCGCTAGTGTTGTTCACAGATAGTCAAACAGACGGAAAGACAGACAGACAGACAGACAGACGGACGGACAGACGGACGGACGGACGTTTTGAAACGACCCACTCTTTTGTTATCAGGGGACCCCAAAACGTGTATTTCCGTTGAAATCTCGAAATCGATTTTCTGCAGCATTACATAACTTTCCCTATACTACGTATATTACTCCGTATATACGTACGTATACGGGAAAGTAACTAGTGGAAAGTAACCATTCTTGCGTTCTAGGGAGAAGCAACACCGTAATTTCCCGGACCATAACATTCACAAGCCTTGTGGGACTAATGACCGCAGCAGTTGGTCCACCCGGAAACACAAAAATCAATTCTGATAGAAGAGGACAGTCGACATGACCTAATTGGGTGGCTCAAAAATTTGACCGCTCTGTTTAGTCGTTCGTATCGTTTCTTCCAACCAGTATTAGCGGTTTCTTAACTAGTGGTGCTACAGAATGGCACAGACTTTACCGTATTAGTTTTCTATTTCCTTCGGCCTTCGCTACCTATTCGAAATTGCCACATACTCTTTCTTGTCATCTACCATCTATCACCGCCAAAAGTAATTTTTTTGTCATTTTCTTAATTTTTTGGTTTCCTATTGGCAGAATGGAAATATTAACTTTAGAATATTAAAGAACACAAAAACCTAGTCGTAAATGGCAATTATCTTTTAAAAATGATGTGCCGTTTTAAAGAAAGTTGCGTTTTAGAGCTACTAAAAATGCGAAATTTGAAGCTCATTTTCACAGAAAAGTTTTGAGTTTTCAAACTACTATATTTGAAGTTATTTGAAGTAGTTAGACTCACAAGTATAATAATGTTTCAAATTGCTGGTAATGTAAATAATAACGACGTGAGAGACAAATTAAAAAAAATTTTTGCAAGTTTTGAAACAACAAAAAATACCTCAAAATAAAATTTACCTCATATTAAACAGTAATTAGCACTATATATTACATAAGTTTGAAGAAAATATTGCAGACATATGTGAGAAAATGTGAAATTTTGAGCTTCTTTTCACAGAAAACGGTTGTATTTTCGAGAAACTTTACTTGACATTATTTAAAGCATATATACTCATAAATATAATAATGTGAACGATTCGCTGCTTGAGTAAATATTAACGACGTGAGAGACAAGTCAAAACAATCACATTTCTGCAATTTTTCAAAAAACAAAAGAATACAGTAATATGGTGTTTATGTCATCTCATAGGGTACATTTAGCATTATCCCTACCAAACGTTTAAAGAAAACATTTGGAGCTGTTTTTGAGTAAATTTAGATTTTGTAATTTATTAAAATTGCACATATTGCATGCAATATTACTAAAATTTTCAAAACAATGTACATGACCTTAAACAAAGATCTCACTTTGGAGAACAGATTTTATTTGAAGGAAATATCTCTATCATCAATTTCGTAGTTCGAGAAAGACGCCGAAAAAATTCAAACTTTCACAATTTTCGAAAATTCTGAGTTACCCATGAAAATCGGACCTATGCCACCTTAATAACTGTATTTTACTCTATTCTTCCAAGAAATTTAATGAAAAAATTCGAGCCGTTTTTGAGAAAATTTTGAAAATGTCGGGGGGGGGTGCCTTCATGTAAAGTACCCCCAAATTTTGAAAAATCTTTTTCAAAATCTCAAAGGTTTGACTAGAACCAGATCGACCGGGAAATATCCATTTTGGAAGTAATCGTACGTATGGTTTAGGCCAGAGCTGCTCAAGCAGAGCAAATCGTCAGCGCGGAGCCGAATTTTCTTCCGAGAGCGGACACCGGAGCCCGAGCGTTGCGCGCCGCCTTGCGATAACCTCTGTCACAGTGTCCGGTATCTCCAGTCGCGGAAACGTGGTAGTCGACGCGAGCACTTCGCAGACCAGAGGATCCTTCGCGGACCAGAGCACGAGACATTATACAGTTAATCATGCTGATGAAAATGAAAAGTACGCTGGAGAACGAATGGAAGGTTTTAGTGCTATGAAAAACAATACCTCACTAGGAGTACGTTTTGGATGATTCTGTATGTTTTTGTTGTTTTGACAGTAAAATAACACAATACACAAGAGTTCAATTTTATTGCATACCGATACTACAACGTGAGCATTTAGGAAAAGAACTTCCCACAAAACCGTTTTCCAAAACTGCATCGGCATGCTGCTCGATTGTTAAGTATATTTGGATCAACACATAACTGTGAGCAATTTTTTGCTTCTTTGAAAATTTGTAAATCTCGAATGAGAAGTACAATTACAGGTCACAATCTGAAATGCATGCTACTGCTCAACAGCACCGTGTCATCTTTTCCAATCATAGAAAGTATATTGCGAGAAAAATCACTTAAAAGGTGCAAGAAAAATACTTGATTTTGCAATTAGCTTCAATTTTTTAATTTTAATTTCCTTTACTTTTAGAATTTGTGTAACTAGTTTATTTAATAACATTTTTTGGGTAACTATAATACTTTTCATATTTAGCAGCATGATAAACTGTGTAATGTCGCCGAAATTACATTTCTTTATGTTATTGAGTACTTTTTTGCAACTTAACATTTGGCATTGCCGGTGTAATCTGAAAATATATTTTCTTTCCATGCTACTTTGCAAATTGTCGGTTTTAAAAATTTTCAAATCATACTAATATGTTTACATCTAGTACATGTTCCAATAAATGTTACAAAATTATTTCACTGCTTTTTCTGTCGTAATATCCTTTCCCAGAGCAGTGAGACGTTTTCAGTCCGAGCAATGGAAAATACCCCGTAGAAATACGACGCGACCCACTGTGCCGCATGCCGCCGATCGATATTTGATGACGTCATTTGCTCTTTCTGCGGCGAAAGAGGAGAGAGCAACCGGCAGCTCCTCCTCGGAGCAAATGGTTGAGCGGCCCTGGTTTAGGCGCTAGCAGTGTTTACAGACGGAGAGACGGACAGTCGGACAGACGGACGGACGTTTTCCTTTCAACTGGTTCTTCGATATTAAAGACCCACAAAAGAGGGTTTCTGGCTACACCATGTGTTAGGGGATTGTTTTTCTTAATTTAGCAACTGTTTTTATCCACTTATTCGTTTTCACGGCCCGGCAATGAATTTTTTTCCGCCGAAAATTGGCCATTTTTTCGCGCAGCATTATATAACTTCCCCTATACTACGTACATCATTCCGTGTGTACGTACGTATACGGGAAAGCAAAAATTGACGAGCCGAGCGGCGACGCGTGTGCGCCGTAGAAGTCGTGTCTCGGCTGACTGCCGGCTGGACGCGCATCCATTCGCGCGGGCGGAGAGTATGCACGAATCTGGAGGCAGTTGGATTGTAATATTTAGAATTGA
Organism: Acheta domesticus; assembly: GCA_031308135.1. NCBI lineage: Eukaryota > Metazoa > Arthropoda > Insecta > Orthoptera > Gryllidae > Acheta > Acheta domesticus. The sequence continues at coordinate 24,690,410 of JAHLJT010002406.1, read as the reverse complement.
AATTAAACAATTTGTAATTAATTAATCACTGGATTATGTAGTTGTAAAGCGTTTCAAATTATGGAATTGATGGCATGCATTCCGCAATTTAGTTTGTTGAGCAATCAGATATTCTGGAACGTTCTTAAATCATAACCGCTTGGGCGATGCCTATACTCGGAATTGAGTGTAGATCAAAACGGCGCAGAAATACTTGGAATGAGGCTTGCATGAGCTGAACGTACTTCGTAAGTCACGAATGTAAAATAAGAATACATTGTTTCAATAGTATGTACAGAAAGTTGGCCATGACGAGATGCGCATGTATAAAAATAAGTAAATTAGGCTTTATAATAAAACAGCTTGCTTGTCCAAAAATTCACCCCCGTAGAAAACTTATGGTTTTCGAAAGAAAAAAGGATGTGGGGACAAGCTATGGGTAGTTAGATATAAGGAGTCAGTATTCAATTATATTATTAATGGGAGGGAGTCGGACTACAGAGCATAATTGGTCAAATTCAATGTTATAATAATTGTTGAGTTTCTGAACTGAGTGGCTTTAAGAGTTTGGTAATAAACAACGTATCTGCACCGTTGCAGAAGGCGGTTGCCTGTAAGTGCAATGAGAGGAGCGCACTACAGTTAAAACCCTGGTTATGTTGAAAAACGAGTAAGCATCAAAGGGGATGCCTCCGAAAGGCAAAAAAAAATATGGTTGAAACTCTTGTGACAAGAAACGTATTAAGTGTGGAAGGGAGTAGAATGTAATGTATGTTATTAGACTGATGACCCGGAAATGGAATCAAACAACCGAGTGGATAGTGAAAGTGAAAAGAGACGCGATGACCCAATGAACAAGGATAACCAAGAAGTGTTATCCGAAAGGGAATAATGCACGATCCGGAGAGCGATAAAAGGTGATGTCGTGAAGCCTATATGCATAGAAAAGGACCAGGTGAGCATGCCTCATTAGGTAAGTTGCTGCACAGAAATGAGTTTGTGACGCAGGATGCACCTACGTGGGCTGTGAAGTGATGTGATTTCAACCTGTGAATCTGAAAAGGAGAGACCTCCCATAGACCTCCCATAGACCTCCCATAGACATTCGTGAAACGCTGGGTAATGAAAAAGATAAAGTGTAATAAAAAACTTCCCAATCGTTGGAAGGCAAGTGCGGAACGCTGGTAAGTGAAGAAATCAAGGTACCTCCTAACGGGGGAGCGCGATTACGGAGGTGAATCAAATATGAACCAGACTTTTCATACTATGCGCGTAATTTTGCGTTATTCGGACGGCCGTCGCTAAAGGGCAATTTGGGGATGTGAGGACTCCGCCGAACAGGGGGCTACCTGTTCGGATTTGCTCGGCAGTGGCAGTGACGATGTCTGAACAACCGGCGCACTCTTCTACTGCGCCACGCATTATATTAAATTTCTTACTCGCGAAGGCATAAAACCTGTGGAAATTTTGCGAAGATTAACAACACAGTTCGGGGATAAAACACTGTCAAGGTCTCACGTGTTTGCGTGGCATGAGGAGTTCAAGGAAGGACGTGAATGTGTTGAAACTGAGGAACATGATCACCGTCCGCGGACTAGCATTACGGAGAAGAACATTCGCTCGCTTCTTGAAGAGGATCGACATCGGTCAGTTTCAGACATTGCAGCAGAGGTTAGAATAAGTAATGGGAGCTGCCAAGCAATCATCATCAATGACCTAGGGTTCAGTAAAGTTCCTTCTGCTTCACGACAACGCTTAGCCCCATACTGCAACTCTGACTTGCGCCAAATTAGAGGAAATGACATGGACTCCACTTGAACATCTTCCCTATAACCCTGACCTATCACCCTGCAATTTGCATCTGTTTGGGCCACTTAAAGAAGCACTGGGAGGGCAACGATTTCAAGACAACGTGGGGATGGAGGCCTTTGTGCGCAAATAGCTCATGTCATTATCCAGTTTCTTTTACGATTAAAAATCTTTAAAGCTTAGATTAAAAATCTCCCAATCTGCTGGTCAAAAAGGATTTCCAAAGTACAAAAATTGATATGTACTTAGCTGTTACAATACACCGAATATTTTTTTAAATGGAGTCTCGTTTATATTTGATTCACCCTCTTATGAGTGGGTATATTATGAGTAGGTACAAGCAGCGTAAAACGGTGATCAGGAGATCATAATAACCCTTGCTGGGTGGAAAGTCAAATGTGCAATAATGCACGGAGGCACTAACGCCGTAAGCTTGATCTGAAAGATCGCGAGACGTGTTTGTTTTCTGCGTGACAAGCGAGTATAAATGCTGTTGAAGAGGCACTAACGCGTAAGTTGGATCTGAAAGATCGTGGGAAGTGTTTGTGTGTGACAGAAGCGAGGATAAATGCTGTTAAAGGGGCATTAACGCTGTAAAATGCCAAGCATGGCTTAAGCAAGTGAGGGTACTGATTACAACTAAATTCTAATTCTAACAGAACAACACAATGACAAATTAACCTAGAATCCTAACATTAATACAAATAAGACATTACCCCGGGATTATAACTAACAAAAGGATTTAATTTAAGACAAAAATAACATTAATTAACCTAGAATTAACAAAATGAGCAAATGCGGTTTTCTTAAAACTAATGCAAATACCCTGAGATTATAACTAACAAGACTGTATGTTACAAGGAGAACATTTATGTACAGTGTAGCGTAAACGCAATTTACAAGAAGAACGTGTATGTACAATTTAACCTAAACACAAATGACAATAACTAAAACTAACACAAAAATAAATACTTAACCTTATCAAATGTGACTTGCAGAATGTGGTTTTAGTCTTGAATAGGGAGTGGACATAAATGGTGTATATGTGTTACAAATGAATCTGCCTTGGTATCGACTTACACTGTTCTGACGCGACTATCACGTCCAGGAAATAGCTGAATTATTATGCCCATTCTTCATTAGAGTAATGGAAAGTTTTCGTCCATTCGAAAAAGGGGAGTTTCTATCTTCACATTAGAAGAGGCGGATGTCCATTTAGAACGTTTTGGAGAGATTGTAAATACTCCCTTGACCACCTTTTCCAAATGGAAGCAAGTGCGAGCTGCGTATGATCTCAGTGGGAGTGTAAAAACGAAGGCTGAAGGGCATTGGGGTCAGGCAGAGCTGTAAGCAGATAAAAAAATGACCAGGCGTAAGGTAATTAAATTTAGATATATCATCGATGGTACAAATGAGAGGCGTAGAATTTAAAATGGCTTCGACATGAGTCACAGGTTGTTAACACGTCTTCATAACAAAGCGTAGCGTCTCCTAATTCTTTCTTGATGTGACGGTTTAAAATTTTAATACCCGCGTCTGTAATTCCTACTACATGAAGTGATCTTGGTGGAATAAAATTCCAGTTGATGCGAGAATTAGTGCAAAATCCATAAATTGCTTTTGGAAGGTCAAATATTGAAACAATTCATGAAGCGCATTTAACCGCTTGCTTTCTCTCACGAAAGTAATAGCATTGTCTGAGTAAATCGTGTTGGGAGTGCCACGACGAAAAGTAAAGCGTTTTAATGCCATTATAAAGGCTTCTGTGGTTAGGTAGGAAACAATTTCAATGTAAACAGCTTCAGTGAGCATGCACACGAATAATGCAAGATATACTTTGGTGTGGGATTTGCCGCGAATGCCAAATTTTATCCGGAAACGATCTGAATAATCCACCCCCACAACACCAAAAGTGGGACCCGTACAGCAGGAGGGTTTCCCATAATCTGCTGTGAGGACACGGGAGCATGCCGAAAGCATGTTACACATTTGCGTAGTATGACAGATTTGATTGCTCTGCGAATACAGACAATCTAAAAGGTTTGTCGTAAATGAACAATTAGAACTTGGACATTGGCATGAGCAAGCTTAAAGTGAGCAGCGCATGGTAACATGATGTACGCAATGTAAAATGACTTGTGGGTATCTTGAAGCGTATCAAAAAGCAAGTGGGCTTCAGAGATCCTGCCACCTACACGTAGGTAACCAATATTGCCAACAACGGGGTTGAGCGAATGTAGGCCACTAATTTTAGGACATGTTGAATCATTGTTAAGTGTATTAATTACAGGAAGAAAGGCATGTTGTTGCACGATTTTAACACAAGCTATATTAGCAGAACTAATCTCATGAACAGTGAGGAGTGCTACAAATTTAGAGGTAGAAGTTGATTTTGACCTTGGTGTTGATTTGGCAGATTTGAATAACACAATGAATCGAAGTTCATGTGCCATAACGCGAAGTGTTTTTTGAAAGGAGCCGTAATGGGAACTAACTTTTTCATTAAGGTACAAGTCGCAAGGATTGCAGACCAGGACAGGAGGATTGGCAATTGTTAAAACACCATCGTGAGGCCATGAACCTGATTCATAAGTAAAAAATTATGTACCGAACCACCAAATGTTCGAATTTAGCAAGTCCTTTGGTTTGACGACGCGCCAAAGCAAGTCCGCGAAATAAACCCTTCGATGAACGGAGCTCGGATTTTGCGACTTCACACTTAGTGGGCCTCAGAGGCTCGGTCTGAATAAAACACTAATTTGGGGCTGGAATTAAGAAGTAATGAATGCTATGATATTTATTATTCAATAAACTTGTATTTTAAACCATATAATGCATAAAAAGGCATTTTAAACATTTTATTTTCAACATTAGCACAGATCACTGCTTTTTAAATGTTCTAGTAAAAGTTTGTTTTCGCACATGAAGCACTGTGATTTTGTTTTTTGTCTTTTTCAAAGAGGCATAAATAGCATCTGGAAAGAAAGTAATGTCCTGAGAAGAAAGAATTTATAACAATTTTACCAATACAATAACATTTGTAAATATGCCCCCTACTTGTTTATTTTCTTTGGAAATGATCTATAAGACTTCCAAACTTGTGTTCCTGTAAATCCCGAAGACTTGAAAACCATTTAGAGTTTTTTTGAAGATATTAGGGTTTCTCACTTATGTTTTCATATTAGGGCAAGAAAATCCTTCTGACAGTTGATGTACCCCTTTCCCACTGACATTCGTGTTAAATGATTTTTTTGAAGATTACAAACGCATTCAAAGCACTAACGTCAAACTTATCGTAAAATAACCTTATTGGTCATTGGCGAGTATGCCTTCATAATATGTAATTGTCGACTTTTTGATCCGTGAGGTCAACATTAATCTTTCTTTTGAAATAGGCAAGAATAATTGTTGGTATGTTTGTCGTTACTTGGTCTTTGTCCTGATGTATTGTGCTAAAAAGTTTTAATTAATTAATAAATAATATTCTTGTTAATTAATTGATAAATAATTTTCTTGTTTGGACTTGTATGATACAAAAAAAAAGATTTCTATTAGAAACTCTTAGAAACTCAACACTAGAAACTCTTAGAAACTCAAAAAAGTTATCGGTTGTAAAGTTATAACCATCAGTGAATAATAACAGTATCAAATCCTTCACCATTTATATATTTATTTATTTGGTAGAAAAAACAGTAAAAACTGTATATGATGTGTGGGGAAAGAGATTATCTGCGCACATTTTCTTGAGGCCCAGAATTTTAAAAAATTGAAAAACTAGAAACAAGAATTTAGAAAATAATTATTATTTTAGAAAACTAACAATTGAAAAATGATTGTTCCCGAGATATAGAAAATCAATTTCAACAGTAAATATACTGCTGATTTAATTTTCATGTTAAAGTTCTTTTGAAACAAAAAATATTTTGCAACAGGCTCATCTTTGGTTTTTGCATAGTATATTTTGCCATTTAGTGTAAATACGTCCCTAGAAACGCAGCACAAAAACTCTTTATTTCATATTTATGTGGTCATGATTTATGCCTCTTGGTAAGTCAATAATGAAGTCTGGAATGATAAGGAATAAATTTCAACAATATAAATGTGTTCCTTATGTGTTAAAAGATACGTTAAGGAAAAGCAGACGACCAGGCCTCGGAGGTCCACTTAGCGAAAAGCACGACTACCTTAAGAAAAGTTGAAAAATATTGAAAAATTTCAGAGATTACTGGACCATTCGTTGCATAAGAAAAGGCACACAACAACGAAGGATTTCATGAAAGGAGACACCTGTAATGTTGGCGGAAAAAATCCCATCTCGATCAGGTTTTTGTCCAGTTTCCCTGATCCATTGAGCAAATGCTGAGATGGCCCCTTGTTTTGCTTCTGGACGTAAATGTAGCTTCACTGTGTGCACGTTTTGTTGAGCACTCCTTTTGCTTGTAGTTCATTTACAGTAGAAATTGATTTTCTATAACTCGGGAAAAAACATTTTTCAAATATTTTTATTTTTCTAAAATAATTATTTTCTAAATTAATTTTTTCGTTTGTTTTTTTAAATAAAATTCTGGCCCTCAAGAAAATGTGCGCAGATAAATTTCTTTCCCCACACGTCATATACAGTTTTTACTGTTTTTTTGACAAAAAATAAATAAATAAATAAATAAATAAAACATTTAAAACATTAATAAACACGGCAGGGCCTCTGAAGCCCACTAACCCGGCAGTAGGCGCGCGGGGTGCCTGAGTCACCCCTGCATTGTTTCGGAGCTCACTGTGCTTTTAGTTTTATTTATAATCTTGCGAGCTTTTCAAAACCTTTCAAGGAAAGCTTTGTGCACATACCTCAACCCTTCTATTTCAACTGTTTCCCGTCCTTTCTTCGAAATTTCGTCGCAAATGCGATGGCGCGCTGCGTGGGGGCCACCGAGTCGCCTCGCGCAACTTTTGCTATCACTTCCTGCCACGCTGTTCACAGTAGTTATCAGCAGGACGGCACCAAGAACGGTTTCATTTTCAAATATACACCATGGTAAATGCTTTTGTTCCAGAAATTTTTTATAACAAATATTTCAATGATATGATTATTCTATATTTATATTATTGTGATATATTTGTATGTATATTTGTATGTATTTATTTGTATTGTAATGTATATTGCATTCTGTAATATATTTACATCATATTTTACATCATATTATTTATATTCTTATAATTTTTATTGTTTTTTTAAGCGCAAAAGAGATCCTACACGCGATGAGGAGAAAATTCGTGAACCCTCTGCTTTGTGAAAGTTGTTTGCAAAAAGAACATTCTTGAAAATTAAAATTTTATTTGTACCTGTTTCCAAACAATACATAAATACTTGGAAATTAACCTGTATTCATTAAAGAAACAAAATAGTTTATTATTAATTGCTTACTTGACATTTTTACTTTGGGGCGACTGAGGCACCCACCGCGCCTCAATTTGTCACAAAACTTGGCGCACCCACTGCCGGGTTAAGTGCATTGAAGGATTAAGTAATAATTGAATGTGTCGCCAGGTGAAGCTATTAGTATTTTCTCTGATAAATTTAGCACACCAAAACGTTTCCCTTGAGAGTTGGCGAGGAAATCCAATCTAACACTTTTAAAATCACTCCGTAGTAATACACCATTGGGAGTGAGCTGACAAGAAAGAACCTTAATGACCTTAGTCAAACGTTTTGTGAGGAGAACAGCAGTGCAAAGCTCTAGACGAGGAATGGTTAACACAGCACTACTTTGGATTTTGAGCAAAGCAACCTAGCGGTATAAATACCGCCTTTATTGTAGGAGCGCACATAAATTGCACCCCCATAGGTTACTAGACTACTGTCAGAAAACACGTGTAATTCAATAAGTGAATATTTAAATGAAAAAACGCATAGTGGAATGCTAATGGCAGGAATATCAATTAACGAAGTTAACACCTGTTGCCACTTAGGGGTAATGTCAAGCGGATGTGATTGATCACAATTAAGGGAGCAATCCCACAATATTTGAAATAATAGTTTGCAAACAAGGAGCCAGTAAGCCGAGTGGATCAAACAATGAGTAGATTTCAGATAAGACTGTTCTTTTAAAAAAACTTGGTTGTATTAAAATTAATTTTATCTGACATCATTAAGCTGAACATGTCAGTCATAGTATTCTAGGAAATACCTTAAGTGGATACTGATTTGGAATTATTTGCGTAGGAGTAAACTGCTCCTTGATAGGTGGACATTGAGTTGAGATATTGTATGCTTGGAAACATTTAAATTTGGGAAAGAGTGTAAAAATTATCGACAGGATCAGGTGGGAGCCTACTGGAAAGCTTGTGCGTTTGTCGATGGCCAGTTGATGTGAAGTGCAAACAGCAAGAAAGGTGGCTGGATTTAAACCATATGTCAATCAGGCTCAGAGGGGGAATCTAGCATCTAATATCTTTCTAGGGGGAATCTAGCATCCCCTAGGGGGAATTCTATCTATTCCCCTAGGGGGAATCTAGCATCTAATTTCTTTCCCCACATGTCATATACAGTTTTTACTGTTTTTTTGACAAATAAATAAATAAATAAATAAATAATATTCAAGAGGGAATGAAGGGACAAACGCATCTAAATATTTAAGTCAAATGCAACCCGCAATACTTGCCAAAGTTTTTTGTCAAATAACTCCTAAAGAAAGCGTTCTAGGGCCTTAACAATAAAACAATTTTAACCTTTGAGGCCAAATGCCTCAAAGAAACGTTTTTAACACCATAATCTATAAGATGAGATATTCCACGACATTCAATTAAATTTTCGGTTCCGCGCTTCAATACTATCAAAGCCACCTCAATATTTCAGCCCTTGCTGCTGGTAGGCATTTTTGTGACGACATACTTAGAAGGCTTAGTTTCCTCAATCTTATATTGACGCTTTCTGTATACACCGTGGTTTGTGCAGTCTGACGAGGTTTATTTTCATAATCATTAATTCAAGGTTTGCTCTCCAGCAACAACTAGAAGTACTATTATAACGGGTGTTTTTTTTATCGTTCGCCGAAGATTCCGGCCGCGTCGCCCGGGCAGTCGAGGGCTCATTCGCCCGGCAAACCGCTGACTTAACTCCCGTGCTATCCGAGAACTATCGCTGCGCCGCTTAACGTACCTTAAAGATGATGCTGAAAGTGGTGTCCTTCGGCTCGAATGCATTCTTGGCACCTCCGAAACACATTCTGATTTGCCCTTTTAAGTAAGTCTCGAGAAATTGCTGCGATTTTCTCTTCAATAGAGTGCCGGAGCTCTTCCTCCGAATGCGGGTTTTCTGCATACACCTGATCTTTCAAGTACCCCCACAGGAAAAAATCACAAGGAGATAGATCAGGTGATCTAGGAGGCCATAACCCACGACTAATTATACGATTGTCACAATAAATATTATTTAAAAAGTTCATGGATCGAACAGCAGTGTGAGCAGTTGCCGAATCCTTTTGAACGTAACCATAGTGCCTTTCTTCTGGTGTCAATTGTTCGAAGAATAATGCCAATATGTGATGTATGTAAACGTCAGCAGTAACGGTGCTGTTGAAAAAAAAAAGTCCGATAATTCTTGTGGAACTTAACGCACACCACACTCCGATCGTTATGTCGTGAAGTGGTTGTTTGTGAAGCTCTATTGAAGAGAAAATTGCAGCAATTCCTCGAGACTTACTTCAAAGTGCAAATCAGAATGTGTTTCGGAGGTGCCAAGAATGCATTCGAGCCGAAGGACACCACTTTCAGCATCTTCTTGAAGGTACGTTAAGCGACGCAGCGATAATTCTCGGATAGCACGGGAGTTGAGTCAGCGGTTTGCCGGGCGAATGAGCCCTCGAGTACCCGGGAGACGCGGCCGGAATCTTCGGCGAACGATAAAAAAAACACTCTGTAGTTGCTTGATACCTATTAAGTTTGTTTCTTATGCGTGTAGTGAAACTATTCAATTAACGTTTTGCCATGGTCTGTAAGTGCTGTGTACTTAATTGTGGAGGGATGTGGGTGAACAGTGAAGAGTGAAGACTTGTGTTTGTGTTTTACCTGTACCAATATTTTCGTTATCATTCGATCAAATTTTCAAGTCAGGGGGTTCAGACACGTAGCTTTCTCAAAATTCAAAAGCTAACATCTTTGTGGCTATCGCGAAAAGCTAAAAGCTAACTGTCAAAACATACTGAATAATTACTTCAAATGTTGTGTTTAAGGAAATGTGCATTTTTTCAAGAAAAATCTCCATAATACTGAATAAATCTTAGTTGAAAATTTCTTTTAAAAGTCAATTGCATTGTTTTTTATTTTTATTTGACATTGTGTTAGTACATTGCAACTTACCTTTATACATTTTTAAACAAATAAACGTTAACAAATTTCCCTCTTATAATGGAAATAGAAGAGATGAGTGTGGAGTTTAAAATGCGAGAGTTCTCGCACGGGTACGCGGAGGTTAGTAGGGAAAAACTTGTGCTATGGCACAACACAAAAAGGACAAACTTTTTAAATTAGCTAAAATAAATTATCTATGTATCAATTAAAAACAAAAATCAAAACGCGCTAGCCTACAATACTACGTGAATTAATTTAAAATATCAACTAAAGTTAAAATTATAGAAAGAATAGCGAATACTTAAGTTTTTATTTCTTGGCGTTTGAGGGCTTGTCTTCACGATGGAATATCTCACGGTATTTTGCGTCGTTCTCGGTCGTACCGCTAAGAGTCGCCTCACCGCGACTGTATCGAGCAGTGCTGGTGATCGTGCAACGTCTAACCGCACGACAGAGAAAAGACACGAAATGCCATGTGATATTCCACTGTGGAGACAAGCCCCCATACGCCAAGAAATAAAAACCCAAGTTTAAGTCACTCGACAGTGACAACGATCGCAGTCCAAACGCACGATTAAAATATTGGCGGTATCTGCAAGCTTGTACATCAACGCCCAGCTGCAAACTCATATTGTAAATAATACACCGTTTGATATTAAACTCAAGATGTCAATTCGTTAAGATATGCAATAAGCAAACATCGTTTGAACACCAATTCCTTGTACCGAAATGAAGTCTAAACCTACTAAATTGTTTCTAATGGTAACAAATGATATTTAGTACTCAAAGGTGAAAATATTACTTTGATTATTTTTTGACTGGGAATTGCTTTTCTTGAGGTACATTAGAACGCAGAGAATCATCCTATACTATTTAGTATAGAAATGTTTCAATGTTCGCACCCCAGCAAGATAGCATCCTGCATCTCCAAATCCCCTTGGGTTCCACATAACAAATCAAGAAAAGTTGAATAATATTGCAAATAGTAGAGTTGTACTTGCCCGATCCGGTATTTTTTCACTACTTTACTTGGCTTTCTCAAGAGCAAAAACCTTTTCTAATATTTTTCTACTCCCGTTGTATAATGCTGTCATTGGTTGGCTGCAACCAGTTGCATAATGATAGCCATTTCGTTACAGTTTTCATTATGATACAGGTTCTTGACCAATAACTGAGACGCTTGCAAACCAAGTATTGGCACTTCATTAATCTTTAAGAATCGGTGCAGTAAATGTTTCATTCGAGTGTGTACATTAAAATTGCATTTAATATTATATTATGCTTCTCAGTTTTAATTTCTTTTATCAGTAGTTTTATGTAGCATTTTATTTAAAATCAATTGGATCGTAATTTCACTTTAATCCTATTTGATTAGCGCAGTGGTTGTTATTGCAGAGAACATTTGAGTGACGTTATGATCTGAACGCAACCCGTTTTGTGTTATTTGCTGCTGCCGTGTGGTTGTCCTTAAAAACCGGCCACTTCTTTAATTTAAAATATTTAGTGAATGGTAGTTCTTTCTGGTGGTGTTGACGTTTCCAGAAATGAGAGAAAATGCGAAAATGGTGACGTCGGAATATTATTGCCGCAACCTTTGTAATCGCTCGCAAGCGCCGTGGTAAAACAAAGCCAACTGCGGGTGTAGGGTAGAGAGGTGCCCGCTAAGTGGCCTTGGCTGAATCTTGCATGTCGACTGCCACGAAACGATTCAGTGGAGACGTTTAACTTATAAAAGTTACCATAAGTCGTAGAAAAAGTACCGTATGAAACTCGATGTAATGGGTATTAATACACTCGTGTGAAGTTTACGATACTCGCTCGTACCTCGCTCGTATCGTAATATCACACTCGTGTATTAATACCCATCATTACATCATCGTTTCATAATGTACTATTTTGTGACAATCGAAGGAAGCGAAAAGCAAACTCTCGAGGAAGATTAAATAATTTCTTCAAATGTGGTTTTTAAAGAAATATGGATTTTTCCAAGAACATCTCTCTATAATTCTAAATAAACCTTTATTGAAAATTGGTTTCCAACATATATTGTATTATTATTTTTGTTTGATATTCTATAAGTGCATTAAAAGTTTCATTTATACATTTTTAAACAAATAAACACGTTTCCTTAACAACGATTCTTGTTAATAGAAACAATAGACAAAGGGATACGGAAAGGATGGGGTTTAACATGCGAAAGTTCTCGCACGGGTACGCTAGTTTATACATCATGCTGTAACCATCAGTTTGTTTACGTCTCTTAAACGACATACTCATTAACGCAATGCAAGTTACATTCAAGGCCGTCTAGACGGTATACTATTGTAGACAGACTTATTACATTCCATGTGAGTTTTGCGACGCAATAATACTGGGTTAAAATTTATTTATTTTGGCACCAATGCGTGAAATGTGCGTTATTTTACTAACTCTTCTCCTATGTTTTAAGATTGCTATACCAAATCTTGTTGAAACGTTATATATGACCGGGCATGTCAAGGTCGCGGGCAAGGTGACAAGCTTACTAGAGCTTGCGGGCAGTGCATCCAGAGAAATTGGCGCGAGATTTAAAAGTAAGGGTTGTAGAAGGCAGCGGAGTGGTGGAAGGTCACTGGAAAGGCGGAATGGCGGTACGTCAGTCTTTGGGAGAAGTTACCTGACAGTTATTGGAACACATTTAGCTATATTAATTTTCATTTTCCCTTGAAAGCAAAGGAATCGTCCATTAAAATGAAATAATACATCAAACAGATTTCAAATTCTCAATTAAGAGTAAAGTTAAAAAAAACTGAATCAAAAGTACCTTGATTTTGTAATCCTGTTTACTTAAGAGTGATATAAGCGCATGAACTTTCTAGTTCAGGTTAGAAGGATTAACAAACAAATATTGTCTGTTAAAGCGCTGTCCGTCCGTAAGCGAGAATTTTTAACTTTTAGAGACTTCTTAATTTATTTAACATTATTGCTATGTACAATAAATAAATGAATGATTTAATAACATAACACAAACCGAAAACGTGGAAAGAATTCGCCATTCAAATATTTCTGTCACACCGCAAAAATACAATTATGAATTTAGTAAGAAAATAAACATCAGATAGTAATATAGTAAGAATATAAACATAATACAATTCTCTGGATGAAAGAGAATTCTAGCGTCCGGATGCTCTGATCCGTTTTCCGTGGTTTCACCGAGCAACACCGGGCGAATGCCGGAGCAAAACCCTAACAAACGGGCCACAAACCGCGCGCGATCCTTCCTTCCTCTTCCTTTCTCCTATTCTCACCCCTAACACACACACACACACACACACACACACACACACACACACACACACACACACTAGCATATACTGCACCACCACACATACCGGGAGACCGGTCGGGAGAGCTTGTCCCGGTTGGGGTAGTACTCCGTTGGAGAGAGATACCTGGCTGGGGAAAACCCTGCTAGCCGACGTCGGCACCGAATCTCACGGCGTAAGATCATCCCTATCTCCCACGGAAAGAAAAACACACTACACTCAGGGGAATAATGAGCTTAGCAATTGACGTGCCCGGGATCACTACCAATCAATCATCTTAAATCGAATAACAACAAACTAGCCAGAACAATTAAAAGCAAACTAAATCAAGTTCAGATTAATGACTTTCAAAAATCTAATTCTCAAATTCGTCATAATATTGGACCACTCTGTACAACTATAAAAAGACTATGCATGGAGACCTCTAACACTCTCATCTTTCGAAACGACTCCAATGTCGGGTATATAGATCATGCCAAGGCCAACTTGGTAAGTAAATATCTGCGAAATTCATTTACGCTTAACCCACATACTAATCTTCAAGAAAACTTCTGCTACCAGACTAACGTTTCAGATAAAATCAAATTTTTATCCCTATCCGAAACTTTCAAAATTCTTAAGCAATTGAAAAGTAGAGAATGGATAAGCCTCGACCGTATTAACAAAGCTCTGACAGAACTTCCCGAAAGAACAATAGCCCCATTTTAATTCCTGTCCAAGCCCTATTTAATTCCTGTCTAAGACTGTCTCTTCACTGCATGGCTCTTCGGTAGCCAGCAATTGACGAATCAGGAAAGAGTGGCTTTTAGAATTATTTTGCAATGGGAAAATTTATACTTCTTTTGTAAATTCCCAAATTTTTCGTGAACATTTGGACAAGTAATCTGTAGTTGTCTGATAAGCGAAAGAACATTACGCTAATTCTCTTTTATAAAAACACAGATTCATGTTTTTATAAGTTTATGGAATTCTAAAATTGTACACTTTTACATAATTGTTAATAAACCTCATATTTGTTAGAGAAACAAATTTGTTTTCAATTTGAGATATTCTAAAGGAAACTCACAAATTAATACTTTAGAGAAGAGACAAGCCGTTGTTTCACTAATCTGACCCTACTGCTCACTCGCGGTATAATTGCGGGCTTAAAATCCTTCATTTAAAATTGATGTCACTGGGAGCGATACTAATGCTTTTTGTAACGCCTTGTATTATGACTGGCGCCTTTCATTGTGCATCCAAAGCCACATTCAGAAACTGACACAATGAGATCCATTTTTATGAGTGACATCTTTTATGTTGTGAAAATATTTCTAAAAAACATTCAATAAGGTCCTTGACTATTTGCACAATCGTTCGACAAGCAATCAGAGAACGTGGATCAATGACCCATTTTACATTTCTACCAGTTCATGTACTCGTATGTCAGTATCAGAGCATGTTATGGAGTTCCTAAACTTCATTCCTCTAGGCAAGATGAGTTAATGACCTACTAGGTTCTGAGAGATAGAAAAATTAGCCCTCTTTAAAAGCTCTTGCAGTTTCATATGATCGATATGCATTACTTGGAGAGCAATGAGTCAAAACTTTCTAATTAATTTAATATAGTAAGACCTGCGCCTTTATTTGAACGCGTCGTTTTCTCTACTAGAGGATAATTAGTGGTGTTGAAACCAAACATCCTTTCTGGTATTATTTTCAACTGCTCTGTTATATTTTTTACCGTCCCTTGACACATGTAAGGAGATAATTTTAAGAAAAAAAATGGAGTGGTTTTTGAGAAAAAATATTTTAAAATTGCCTTGATTTCGCATAAAATTACACAAAAACTACATGTATTATTGAAAAATTTACCATGATCTTATTTCAAGATCTATCTTTTAAGAATAGATTTCATTATGGAATAATCTCTATTTTTAAAATTGTAGTTGTAGGAAGACAATCAAGAAAAAATTGCACTTTTCCAATTTTCGAAAAATTAGGATTTTATTTTTTATAATTATTTAATTTCGTGATACCTGCACTGCTCTCTCAAAAGTTTTTTACACTAGTCGACGACAATGTTCAATCACAAATTTTAGAATATTTTTTGAGAAAATTTTGAAAATGTTGAGGCTTTAGGGGTCATCCGTTAATTACGTATCGCTAAAGGGGGAGGGAAGGGGTCTGAGGCAGCGTTACGCTGCGTTACATAGAGACAGGGCGTTACAAGGGGGAGGGGTGTATTGAAAATACTCGAAATTTGGGTTACGTAAGTTATGGACGGCCCCTTACGTAAACTACTCTCAAAACTAAAAATATCCGATTCATACTCCCAAAAGTTCGTTGAGATTGATCGAGAAATACCAATTTTAGAGAAAATCGACTGAAGGATTTACGCACAAGTGCTGACTAGGGACAGACCGGTAGCCAGACGGACAGTGAGACGTTTTCCCGTCAATTCATTTATCAGCATTAAGGAGCAACAAAATGTGGATTCTGACTACACCACGTGATAGAGGAAGTGATTTACTGTGGACAGAAGCAGGGTTTATCTGCTTTTTCGTTACCAGGACCTGGTATTAAGGGTTTTTGTGTCGAAAATTCGCCATTTTCCTGCTCATGATTACAATACTTTTTCTTCTTACCAAGTAAATGCAAGAAAGTATGAACGGTAAAAGTTGGTGCTGGTTCCATTTTCGGCGGAGTCTGTATTTGCGAAAAATTGCAGAAAATTGATATCGCAAAAGTACAATATCGAGGATAAAGATTTTTGAGTTAATGAAATCTGTTCTAAACAATAATCTTTAAGGAATGTAAAGCACCATTTTTGGAAATAATTCGCGTAAATTCTGCTTAAAGTGTTTTATAAAAAACCTCTTTCTCAGAAATGGCTCAATTTTTTCTTTATTTTTATTTACCCATGTAGAAAAAGAATGCTTAAAAATGGTGCGAGTCTCACTTCATTGAAATCTCTTCATTTTCGAAAATTGTATCAATAATTATATATAATTGGAGAGACCATTCGCTTTTTAAGCCTCAGCAAATGAGTACGACCGAGAGACTTCATGTTGTGGCGATACAGCGCAAGCTCGCAGGATCTGAGTTCGAATTTCTGGTGCTGATAAAAAAAATTTTGGGATATACTACTTATACAAATTAAATGAGTAGTATTGTTGGCACATACATTTCTTATTCATATTTCATATTTGGCGCCGTGGCGGGAGATTGGTTGTTAATAACCATCTTTGGCCCTTTATTGCTAGCTCAGAATTTGCATTTTGAACGTACCGCGTCGGACTTCCCCCCGAAAAATTCCCCCGAAACCGCGCGCAAGGCGCTAAAAGAGGGGGTATATAAAATTCCTTTGTTTTCTGTCGAAATTGCATTCCGCCTAGTCTCTGGTCGTAATAGTTTCATCTGTCTTCGACAGGGGGCAGCACTTGCTGGGGTTCCGTCCCAGGCCCTTAGCAATTTAGCAAGGTTGGCATACCTGTCGCCTTTTAGAAAGACTTTCAAAGAGAAGCCATATTTTCGCGGGAACCTGCACATTGCATGAGCAAATTGGTGTAATACAGATTAAAAGAAGGCATTGCTTTTCGTGTGAGACTCAGGTAACGGGTTGAACGATTTATTCCCTGATTGCTTATTTATTTATTACATTATCTTCTAATAAGAAGGGTATACTGTGTCTTTTCAGAGATCGCACGAGCGAACGAATATTTCGTCTCGCCGTAACCAACCAAAACTTATGAACGCTCTCCCAAAAATTGAAAAATAACCCAAATCTGAAAAAGGAGCTATATCGCCGCCTTAACAAGTATATTTCAAATCCGTTACAGATAATGCAAGAAAATATGCGCTGTTGTAACACCACTAATATAAAATATTGGTAATTTTGAATTAAATAAGAGTAAGATAAAAATTAAGTGTTTTTCAAAAGCGGCACTAAATTTCTATTTGAAATGTTTCGTACGAATAGTGCACTGAATACACTACATAAACGCAATTTTGATATACTTCTTTGATTTTTTCAAACATTTCTTAAATAACTTTTGGATATATTTCTAATTAATTGACTGATTACTAGTGATTCCGGGCGCGTCAACTGCTAAAGTGAATAATCCCCTAAGCGTAGTCTATGTTTTGGCTCGGGTGGTGGCGGTGATCTTGCCCTGCTGATTGGCGAAAATCGGCTGCTGACCTACAGTCGGCTAGCGAGGTTTTCCCGAAGCAGGTGTCTCCCACCAGTAAGGCACCGTCCCAGCTGGGACAATCTCTAAGCTCCCGACCGGTCTCCCGACATGTGAGGTAATGAAGTGCATGTTACGGTAAGTGTGTGTACATAACGGGAGAAGATAGTATAAGGAATGGGTAGCAAAGATTGCGGACGGTCCGTGTCCCCTTTGTTAGGGTACTGCTCCGGCATTCGCCTGGCATTGATCGGAAAACTACTGATCAGAAAAGCTGGCCGCTCGAATTCTCTTCCAGACAGCGAGATAACTCGACCCAAATATCTGGCTGGAGTCTGGAAAATTCTGCCACCGCCGGGACTCGAACCCCAGGACCTCCAAGTCAGAGGCACAACAGGATATATTCCTAATTGTTAATATTTACATTACTGACATGTGTGATTTATTATTACATTTGCGAATGTATATGCTTCAAATTATTTCTCATTAAGTTTCTCGTAAACTGACTTTTCTCTCGGAAAATGTACTGACAATTGTGCATTTTGAGAAAAGCTGAAACGACAGTTTCTCAAATCATCTTAATTTTTTTCAATGAAAATATGAATATAGATCCAGTACTACTCTTCCATGACATTCTGAATCTTTTATTAACATTTTACTATTATTGGACCGAGAAATTGAGAAAATGTGGAAAAAATGCGTGGTTTTGGTAACGCTCAGTCACAAGCATGGATATGGTGCAAGCGTGGATAGGGGCCCAAGGTATACTATAACATAGTCACGCAAGTGGTATCAGGGCCCCACGTAAGTAGGGGTCAATCATAACTTACTCTCTCCAAAGGTTATCAAGGTTGGGCGATCTAACTCTTTAACTTACCTCCGCTGTATTTATGAAGTTTGCCCAGCTGCTCTGTAATTTTGCGGAGATGACTGACAGGAAGATATACAATGCGGTATAAAAAAGAAGCGAGATTCAAAGACTTTCATTTACTTAATATAAATAAATGATAAATGTGGGATGAACATAGGATACATGATGAAATGATCGCTAGCGCACTTACTTCTATTTTATAATTAATTTGGAGATACAGAGGCCTTTTGACCATTTTGTCGGTTGCAGCGTTCGGCGTTGTTGACATTGTTCGTCGAACTTATAGTTCAGATGATGGGAAGCCATAAGGAGGTCTACCTTACAGAAGATGAGGTAGATTTTTTAAAACTTTTGTTTTTTAATGTTATTAGTAAGAAAGCACCACAAAGTTTTCCACCTCCGTTGATAAGTTGTCACACGGCATCACCCCGATAGCAGAGAACATCCAAAAGCTTTGTGCACAATGGAAATAGACAATTTGGCAAGAATAAAAACTAACCCCCCTCAGCTTTCTGTGAAATATTCTATTTTGACCGGCCCTCCCGAGAAGTAAATCTCACACGATGCTCTTGCGTACTATTTTCGCCATTCAGCAGTATTCCGAGCCTTCCTTTTTAAACACGTCGCTGGGGCCTATCAACTCTCGATCGGAACTGTGGACACTCTACAAGTTGCAAGATAGGGGCCTTAGTGTCAATGGATGAGGCTTTTACTTTCCTGTATACGAACGTATATACGGAGTAAATACGTAGTATAGGGAAAGTTATGTAATGCTGCGGAAAATCGATTTCGAGATTTCAAAGGAAATACACGTTTTGGGGTACCCTGATACCGAAAAAGTGGTTCTTTTCAAAACGTCCGGCCGTCCATCTGTCTGTCTGCCTGTCAGTCTGTGAACACGTAGCGCCGAAATCATAAGTGCGATTTCTTCCAAAATGAATATTCCCCCGCCGATCTGGTTCCACTCGAGAGTGAGGGATGATAAAAGGAGAGGGAAAATAGAGAGAAGGAAAATAGAGAGAAGGGAATAGAGAGAGGCGAGAAATAGGGGGGAATGGAGAGAGGGGGAATAGAGAGTGGGAGAAATAGAGAGGGGGAAATACAGAGAGAGAGGGAAATGGAGACAGGGGAAAATAGAGAGGGAAATGAGAGAGAGGGAAAACAACGGGGAAAGTGAGTCAGGGAGTGGAGAAGAAGAGACACAAAGGGGAAGAAGAGGCACAGACGAAGAAGAGACACAGAGGGCAAGAAGAGAAATAGAGGGTGAGAAGGGACACAGAGAGGGAGAAAAGAGACACAGATGGGGAAAAGAGACACAGATGGAAAAGACAGATGAAAAAGAGAGAGAGGGAGCGAGTGGGGAAAATGAGGGAGGCGGAAAAAGATAGAGGGGGAAAGAGGATTCATCACAATGTAAATGAAATATAAACAAATTATGCATCATTTATACATAAATATACGACGTCCACAATAGGAAATCTGAAGGAGTTATATCGTGAGTTTGTAATAAACGAATGTAAGGGAAGGGAAATGTGATGAATATACTGGGAAAATAGCGGAGTTCGTTGTGATTATAATTTCAAATGAACTCGTGAGAAATTTCCGTGGGCTTTAGTTAATTACATGATAGAACGTAAGAATCAATTGTTTATGGAATAAACTACTTAAAATGCTTAGATGGGATTAGCCAGTCAGAAATGAGAAAGCGTGCGAGGAAGGTGAGTATCAGCGCAGTAAAACCAAGGAGAAACGTAAAGGTGTGCAATACTGCGCATCGTAAGAGAACAGAAGAACAGCGCATGTTATGAACAAGAACGCAGAACGTATTCCAACTCGGTGACGATCGGATTGGGTAGAACGTATTCCGACTCGGTATGACTGAAGGGGAGAAAGTAGTTGACCTTGTTAACGGTACAAAGGTCGTAAGTCGGGAACGTATAAATCTTGTGTAGAGAAGAGAAAATTGCAATGGTGTAATTGGACTATGATGAAATGGATTCTGAAATGTACCCTCGTACAAACATAAAATTTCGCGTCGTAAATGGCTTGGCATGAGAGGTTAATGGCTTGACCTGCTTGCCGACTGCACCCTACTTGCCGACAGCACAATATAACGATTATTTTTGAAAATTCATTCTCTAGATTGAACGATGAAGATTAAATTTATTTTATTGGAGAGCGTACAAAAATACTTCAACGTCCATTGAGAGCTAAATATTAATAGTACAGAAGTAAAATACTTCTGTGATTCCTTCCAATGAAACTGAATTTACATTAGTTTTTGTAAACGTAATGTTGCTTTCAAGTTTTTTTAATACAAAACATGTTGTTATCAGAAGAGTGCTAAAGGTGTGAATGAATGGCTCAGTGTCAGAGTGTTGTTACAGAACTCGGGAAGCAGCGAGTTTGATACCCAGTCTGCATAGATATTTTTATCTATTCAACATTGCCATTAAAAACACAAAACTACAACATCCTACATTTGTCTTGGCAATGTTGTACATAAAGTTGTCAAAATTTGCCTTCGCGAAGAAGCGAATATGTTAATTTTGAAGAAATTGGAAAATTGATAGCTTGTATTTGAAATTAAAAATTTTCATAATGTAATGTGGACATAACATTAATAGATTTTAACCCTGCACCGCGCGCACATTTTTTTATAACGTTACAGCTCGCACGGCGATGTTTGGACCGCTCATGTCTTTTTGTAGGTTTTTAAAAGAATTCAACAAACATGGGAATATCAAAATTTTAAAGATTTATTATTGTTTATTGGTGGCTTTGATTACTATAGAAAAGTGGATAAGTAAAGTGATAAAAGTATTTTTCGTTTGTTTTTAAGCTGAAGAAAGAATCAGGTTATAATGTCTTAATGATTCGAAAGGGTATTATTATTATTATTATTATTATTATTATTATTATTATTATTATTATTATTATTATTAAGTAATAGTAAAGATATTTCCCGAACAAATAAGAAAAATGTCTATTACTTGAATTTTCGTAACCGCGAATCCGTACGGATGGTCATGCCAATCCACGACGGATAGGTCAAAGCGAATAAATAGGGTAGTAGTTAA
This sequence comes from Acheta domesticus, assembly GCA_031308135.1. Lineage (NCBI taxonomy): Eukaryota > Metazoa > Arthropoda > Insecta > Orthoptera > Gryllidae > Acheta > Acheta domesticus. Next base: position 24,668,851 of record JAHLJT010002406.1, on the reverse strand, counting down.
GTTAAATAAATAAATACAATTTCGAGCAATAAGAGTTAGATGTTATTAGTAAATAAATATCCGGTTAGTGTGGTGGAAATTCGCCAGAATTGTGTGGTGGATTTGAAATTTCGGTGAACAATTTCTAAACAAACCATTATTTCAAAGCTTATCACCTCCAATGTCTTTCAGAATATCCGCTTTAGACTTTGCTTTTGTTTCTGGCAAACAAAAAAAGACAAATAATGACGCTCCGAAACAAATAGCACCATATATTATGTACGTGTTAATTTGACCAAAATATTCTAACATTAATGGCGATTCTTTCACAACAAAAAACATGGTGATTCTGTTCATGCAGACCGCTATTGGGCTCGCCCAATCTTTCGAATACATTGGTAATAATTCCGCCATTAAAAACCAAGGTATAGGCCCAAGACCTATGCTAAACATAAGACCATACAGAATTAATAATGCAAGTGGACTCCAATTCCACCCTACTGTGTTCAAATTATTCTTCTCCAAGTGTGTATAAAGTGCTAAAGCAAAAAGACAAATCCCCATCACAGTAGAGGACATCAATAATAGACACCTACGTCCCAATTTGTCTACTGACGTCGTCGACAATACAACCGCAGTCGTATTGGTTACCCCAATCAAGAAAGTTGAAAGATAGCTGGAAACATTTCCACCGAATTTTTGAAAGAGCTGCACGGCATAAAAAGTAAGCATACCCATGCCACTCATTTGTTGGAAAAACATTAAGGCTAAAACGAGAAAGAGACCCCTCAGGGAATTAGATTGCCAAGGTCTTAGCGAGCAAACATTACAAAACGATATGGATTCGTCACAAGTCACGGCCTGCAACCTTGATGCGAGCATGTTTTCCACTTCCGCTTTGAAGTCGACATCCGGGCCTCGCAGCCAGCACAAGGCTTGTTGGGCGTCCTTTAGGCGTCCGTGTGAAGCCAGGTATCCTGGCGACTCCGGCATCCAGCAAAAGGATGCCAAGAAGATGACGGGCACCAACATAGCTGATGCTGTAAACCAGAAGTAGGGCAGCAAGGCGCCTCCCGCGTAGATAATTAAACAGCCCATACAGTTCATGAGATGCTGCAAGCTGCCAATCGCGCCCCGCACGCGGATGTGGGCGATCTCCTCGCAGTAGAGGGCTGTGGGGCCGCTAGCAGCGCCCCCTGCCAGGCCGGTGAGCGTGCGGCCCAGCATCAGCAGCCACACCTGCAGCGCACGAGGAGAAGTCGATAAAACGCAGAAACGGGAAAAAGAAACTGAGGACTCTGATCCGGTCTCGGGTTTCGGCACCAATTAGTACTACTATTCTATTAAAATTACCTTCATGTCAATTAGATTATCAAGACATTCTCGTTGTCACACAGAATATCAAGATATACTGCGATTTTTTTAACTTTGCTCCTCAAGGCCCGTCTTCACGATGGAATATGTCACGGTATTTCGTGACGTTCTCAGTCGTGCCGCCAGATATCGCATGATCGCTATCGTATCAAGCAGTGCTTGCGATCATGCGACTTCTAGCGGCTAGAGGGAGAAAGACGCGAAATGCCGTGTGATTTTCCATCGTGGCCATAGAGACTTGAGGAGCAGAGCTAGAAAAATCGCACTATAATATATTAAATTCCCTTCCCTGAATATATTGAATGGCTTCAAAATTCGGCAAAGAAAACAGAGAACAGATGTAGGTAAATTCTCATTTATTAATAGAACCATACAAAATTGGAACAAATTATCTGCAGCAGTGCTAGAGACTTTCCCTCAGAATGTCAAAAATTTTAAAATTAGATTAAATAAGTTGTAAGTTTTTTTAGAATATGTTAACATTAAAATTTTTATTTTTTTGTATATATCTTGTTATTTTATATTAAGGTTAGCTTTAGCATAGGGTTAATACATTAATTTTATAAAATTGTATTCAGTAATGTTGTTTGATGTTCATTTTGTATATTTGTTGTACATATGTAGTGGTTTGATATTTGTTTTATGTAGATTAATTGATTAGAAAACACTACCACCGGAATTATTTCATGTATCCTAAGTAGCGAAATAAATATTCTATTCTATTCAATCAACTCGTCTGTCTGACCAGAAAGACAGAGCAAACGAGATTCAACGTACCGATGTCCCCGCAAACGCCATGAGCAGCCATCCGAGAAGGGTGGGCAGCGCACAGAGCAAGAGCGCCCCCTTGCGGCCAACCCTCTCCGCTAGAGGGCCAGAGACGAGCGCGCCGCCTAGCGACGCTAGCGGTATCAGCCCGCCCGCCCACGACGCCTGCTCCAGCGACAGGCGCAGCGGCTGGGCGTCCTCCACCTGCCCCAGCAGGATGGGCACAGCAGGCGCAGTCCACCCCAGCGACATGCCCGTCACCAGCGATGGAAGATTGGCTGCAAAAGGTACATTTGCATTGACAATTTGCATTTATCACGTGATAGATTTTGTTTTTCAGTTTTGAAGAACTTTTGATAAATTTTAAAATAAGATATCTATTTTGGTATTCTATAAATACAGTCTTGGTTATGAGGGTTCCAAATGTTATATTGTTTTTAAACAAAGAAGAAATCTCTGGTAAACTTGTTTGAGAAAATATTGATGGAATATAAAATCTATGTGTGGTCATTCTTAGAGCAACGCACACGTTACGCCGATTTCGGCGCACTCGTCATCTATTACGGCAGGAGGTTGCGATTGTTCTGGATACTAATTAAGATGACTGACCGGCATGACAGGAATCTTAGCTCGAAACAGTCATTATTGCGACCGCGATTTTACGGCAGTTGGCAATAAACTTTGAAAATTTTAAATGATTCTCTAACATCACTTTTGTGTCCGGCGACTTAAGTAAATTTTTGAAGGCGATCGAACGCAGCCTTGGGGTTCAGAGGCCCTACGATGAATTCAAGAGAAAGTAACGAAGACTCGCGCGGATACGATTCTTGCGTTCGGCGATCTGATCTGCAGTGATTTTTCCCCGGAAGTTCTGACCCTCTAAACATCAAACCCTTGCTTTCTGTTCTTCAAAAGTATATTCTGATTGGTCCGAACGTATTGCGTCTTAATTGTGCCTTGACCATTTCCTGAATGGCATCCGAAACATCTAGAAGAAGAAATATCCTACCGAGCGCGCAACTTTAGCCCTGTTAATATTAGCTGGTGCAAGTTGCTCTGGACTCACTACTCGCCACCTCTGGGAAACTACCTACCTTGCCAGCCACCTTCACATGCCCGGTCCACAGTAATGTGAACATGCTTCTCTCTACATTCATTTGATATAAAAATGCAAATGGAAACTAAATTTGAAGGAGTTTTTTCTTGTATTTCCTGTAAAATTTACTTTTTTATACCTGTGGGATTTTTCAGTATTCCTATTCATTTCTTCATTTAGCTATTTGGCAACCTGACAACAGATCATTATAATTTTAAGATAAGGGAAGTCTCCTAATGCTCTCAATATATGCACGACATGCATCAATTTGTTCACATCTCACATGACACACTCATTAGCGCAACGCAAGTTTCCTTTCATGTCAGATTTGCGGAGTAAAAAGTTCTTTCTCTTGGCCCCAATGCGTGAAAAGTTCGTTATTTAAGGAAATTTCCCACTTTCTTTCCCAAACGCGACACCAAATCTTGTAGCATTTTTACGTTTGATCATGAATTATTAGGTACTTTTGAACTAATTAGAATCATCTAAATTAATTCAATGGATAACTAAGGAAAAGATCATGCGCATGGCCACAAACATAACTACGAGTAGACTTATATTTCGAAGTCGGTTAAAAGAACTTCCTTTGCTCTTGAAAAAATGACACTTGCCATTATTGAACTCTATGAAGTTTATTTTCACTCAAAAGTAGTTTATTATTGTTTATCTGTCCAATTTTTTTCGTTTTTCTTGAAAATTTCGAACTTTGTTCACAATATGAACACTAACAAGAGATACAAGTGTGCAGTGGTCGCAGTGCAGAGCAATGCTATTTTATCTTACTTCCAATTAACAGAAAAATACCTGTTAAAAGACCCTCAGCACAACTCTGCACTGCAGTCGACTAGTAAAATTGAATAAGAATCCGACTTCACAACCTAATCACTAACCGGAAGAATTATTACATGTGTTTCACGTTACACAAAAATACTGCTTACCGAGGAACGCCGCTAAGTATGGTCGCCACAAATACATCCCGGATCTGTCCGTCGAGGTCACAGTTCGTGGGTCGGGTCCCGGTTTCCCACTTCGTGACCTCTCCGAATCCTGGGCAGTGAGTATCATGTCTGAGTCAGATTCCGCGTCTTCACACTCCTGCAATTTTTCATCCATTCTGCACAAGACGCACACACGATTTGATCGGTTTCCTAATTCTCGCTCTCCGACTTTGTCGCTTATCTTTTGCTCTCGTTACGTTATCTAATGGTATTTTATTTGGAGTAAATACAAAGCATGAAAGTTAGAAAGCATTTTTTATGTAACGTTATCTGGAGCCGAGGGGAGTAAAGATATTGACACAACTACAAGCAAACAAGTGATACATCCACTGTACATAGCTTCTCACATTTTGGCGGTTACATAATATTACAATATTGCAAAATTTATCATAGGTAACAGCACAAGTGCTTTGAAAATTGCCGATATATTCTTGACTCGCGGAATGAGAAGAGGATTTGAGAATTTCCAAAGCACGAATGGTATTTAACAGGACTTTTCCACGAATGAAATTATGTCCAACAGAGTTCCAAAATGCGCCGAATATTGAAAATAACTGAATGCTATGTTAAAATCAAAGACTTATAGTACATACGCGGTTTATTGGACTTCGACATAGCGATCAATGTATACCGCCACCTAAGACATATGAGTCACAGTTTATGGTTGGTCATTAGGGAGAAGCGGTAGGAGAAACCGGATAGAACTAGTGGTGCTACTAAATGGCACAAACATTCCCGTATTAGATTTCTATTTCCTTCGATCTCGGATAGCTATTCAGACTTGACACATACTCTTGCTAGCTGCAATATATCGCCACCCAAAGTACATTTTTTTGACATTTTCTTAATTTTTCGGATTCCTAATGGTAGAATGGAAACATTAATTTTAGAATATTAAAGATCTGTGAAACTTCGTCCTAAATTTCTATTTTTTAAAGGTTTGGAGCCGTTTTTAAGAAAATTGCGTTTAACCGCTATTACAAATTCGAAGCGGTTTTTCACAGACACTTTTGAATTTTCGAAAAACTTCATTTTAAGTCATTTTGAGCAGGGACCGAAAAGGTATTGAATACCGGTAAAAATACCGGTAAAATACCGGTATTTTTTCAAACCGGTATAAAATACCTTTATTCTTTTATAGGACGTCTATACCGGTATGGACGTCCATAAAGGTTATTATACCGGTATTTTCGAAGGAAATAATGTCGCGTTTGCGGCCCCACACGCGCGTTTGCTCCCCAAACGCGGGTTCGCTCCCCCAAAGGCGCCTTCGCGTCCCCACACGCGCGTTCGCTCGCCAAAGGCGCTTTCGCTCCCCCAAACGCGTGTTCGCATCCCCACACGCGCGTTCGCGGCCCCACACGCGCGTTCGCGGCCCCACACGCGCGTTTGCTCCCCACACGCGCGTTCGCTCCCCACACGCGCGTTCGCTCCCCAAACGCGCGTTCGCTTGCCAAACGCGCGTTCGCTCCTCAAACGTGCGTTCTCTCCTCAAACGTGCGTTCGCTCCTCAAACGCCGCGTTCGCTTCCCAAACGCGCGTTCGCTCCCCAAATGCGTGTTCGCTCCCCAAACGCGCGTTCGCATCCCTACACGCGTGTTCGCGGCCCCACACGCGCGTTCGCTCCTCAAACGCGCGTTCGCTCCCCAAACGCGCGTTCGCTCCCCAAACGCGCGTTCGCTCCCCCACACGCGCCTTCGCGTCCCCACGCGCGTTCGATGCCCCACACGCGCGTTTGCTATCCAAACGCGCGTTCGCTCCCCCATACGCGCGTTCGCTCCTCAAACGCGCCATTGCGTCCCTACACTCGCGTTCGCGGCCCACACGCGGATCGCGGCCCCAGACGCGCGTTTGCTCCCCAAACGCGCGTTCGCGTGTGCACACGCGCGTTCGCTCTCCTAAACACGTCTTCGCGTCCCCAGACTATTATAATAATTCTTTCTCAACCAACAACAGAACTCGACCTAGGTAGAATGTCTGGTGACGAAAATACGCCAACGTTGAGACTCGAACCCTAGGACCCCCGGTCAGAAACTCTGCGGAGTCCTTGTTGTCCGAATTGTTCCTCTGAGCCATCTCAGCGTAAAAATCAGAATGTTTCCCCTCCGATTATACTGAATGTATGATTATACTGAAATACCGGTATTTTCTCATGAAAATACCGGTATTTTAATGAGAAAATATCGGTAAAATACCTCTAAATAGAGGTATTTTACCGGTATAGACGTCGAATAAAGGTAAAATACCTCTAAAATACCGGTATTTGACGTCTTATACCGGTATTTTTTAAGGTATTTTGAATAAAGGTATAATAGAGGTAAAGGTATTTCTATACCGGTATAAATACCTTTACCGCTATTATTTCGGTATTCAGTCCCTGATTTTGAGTACGTAGACTCCCAAATACAATACAAATTGCAACAAATTTTTACAAATTGCTGGAAATGTGCATAAGAATGGCGTGAGAGATTTTTCAAAAAAATTACATTTGTGTAACTTTTGCAAAAGCAAAACAAGTGGAGTTACAACAGCACATACTTTCCCGTATTATTCGAAACAGCTACGTAGGATTGAAATATTGCACATTCTACCGTACTAACATCTTAGCTAAAATGAAATTCTCCAATTCAACCAAGAAGCGAACAACTCACTGTTTCTATCGCAGTTTTGTCAAAACTATGTGAATTCTACAATTGCATAAATATATAATACAAAAGTTTTGTAAACTTGTATCGTAAAAAGAAGCCTGATACCATACCGCTATATCAAGTCACGTAATTCACAGAAATTCGCGACAGCGGAACGGAATTTGATTGTTGCATTCCCTGCATTGCCGATACTCCCTTAAAGGGCTAGCAATTTTTATTTCAAATATTTGAAAATAAATAATTTCTTTAAAAATTAATGTGTAAATGTATAACAAAAGCTCGAATATAAAAACGAACAAAGAAATAATATACAAAATGGCAAATTCTAATTTACGACGCATCCGGCTGTCTAAAGCGCAGTCAATTTGCCGCGGGCTATTATGTTAGTCATGAAATTATAGAAAAACTTCTCGTATTTTCAAAAAAATGAGCATGACCTTATTGGTAGAACGAAAGGTAGAATGGTAGAACGAAAATATTAATTTTAGAATACTAAAAAACACAAAATCTCGTTCTAAATGACAATTTTCTTTCAAAAATTTTTTAGCCGTTTTAAAAAAATGGCATTTAAGCGTTACTAAAAATGCGAAATTTGAAGCTCTGTTTCACTGACAACTATTGAGTTTTTGAAAAATTTCATTTAAAGTCATTTGAAGCAATTTAACTCACAAATACAATAGTGTTTACAAATTGTGAGACACGTGCATATTAACGGTGTGAGAGATATTTCAAAAAAGAAATTACATTTGTGTAATTTTTGCAACAAAAAAAATTGAACTTTACGTCATATTAAAGAGTGCAATTAGCAGTATCCGTTCGAAAAGTTTGAAAAAATAATTTAGAGCCATTTATGAGAAGACGGCGTTTCTGAGAATGCGGAAAATTTACTGGACAACATTGTGTTAAGCGCATGTAATCGTAAATATAATTATGCCGCTAATGCTAACATAAAAATGCCGCTAAATGCAAATCGCCGCTAATGTAAATATTAACCACGTGAGAGACTAGTCAAAAAAATCACATTTTTGCAATTTTTGAAAAAACAAAAGAATAGAGCAATATGGAGTTTATGCCATCTAATAGAATACATTTAGCACTACCCCTACCAAAAGTTTAAAGAAAAAAATTGGAGATATTTCTGAGAAAATATTATTGATTTTTTTTTAAAATTGCACATATTGCACGCAATATTGCGCGAAAACTACTAAAATTTTCAAAAAAATTACAAGACCTTAAAGAAAGAACTCACTATGAAGAAAAAATTTATTTCAAGAAAACATCTGTCTACAATTTTGTAGTTGGAGGAAGACTCCGAATAAAATTCAAGCTTTCGCAATTTTCGAAAATTCGGAGTTATCCATCAGTTATGTCACCTTAATAAGCGTATTTTACTCTATTCTTGCAAGAAGTTTAAAGAAAAAAATTGGAGCCGTTTTTGAGAAAAGTTTGAAAATGTCCGGGAGGCTTCATGTAAAGTACCCCCCCCCCAAAATTAAAATATTGGTTTTAAATTCAAGGGGCCACGAAATCAGCCAGATCGATCAAGAAGTATCAATTTGGGAGAAAATCGGCTGAACGGTTTAGTCATTAGCGTTGTTCACAGACAGACGGACGAACAGACAGACAGACGGGCAGACGTTTCGTTTTCAATTGGTTTTTTGGTATCAAGGAGCCACAAAACAGGGATTCTGGCTGCACCACATCTTAAAAGATTTTTTTCTTAATTTAGCAACTTGATTTATCCACTTTTTCGTTACCAGGGCCCTGTAATAAGAGATTTTATTATGAAAATCCAACGTTGTTTTGCGCAGCATTACATAACTTTCCCGGGAGAGTAATAACTTGGAGCCGTTTTTGAAAAAATCATGTTTTTAATTTTTTTTTAAAATTGCAAGTATTGCACGAAAATTGCTAAAATTTTTAAAAAAATGTACATGACTTTAATGAAGGAGCTCACTGTAGAGAACAAATTTTATTTGAAGGGAATATCACTACCTTTAATTTTGTAGCTGTTTGAAGCCTTTTGGGGAAGGGGAACGCCCCCACCCCTCCCCTGGATCCGCCACTGCAAATTCTTAACATCAGATTGCGCGACTCCTCTTCTACGCCATAAAATTACGGAAGCTGTATGTCCCAACTGGCCCATGTACTCCAATTTTTAACCATCTTTGAAATCAAATAGTTTACTAGCAGCTCGTTTGTTTATTTAGCTTTATAGATCCTTAAACTAGCATGAGACCCACAAATGATCAGTAGGTACTATCTGTAGTAATTTTATGAGAGCAAGTAGCTGCTCTTTGAAAATATTCCATTTACAACCCTTTCCTCAATCACGAAGGACAGGAAACCGAGTCGAAGCAACGTGCAAAAAACAAACCACCCTTGACTGCGTTTCAGATCTGATAAAATTTCGAAGGAAGTATTGTTAAAGTTGGAGAAATGTTTAAGATTAGAACTTTCAATGTTTAACATTAGCGGAAAGTGGCTCTGGATAATTACAATAGGAAACACGATTTTTACCTCCTGGAAGGTAGAGTGCGCAACATACTCAATTTTATTCGTAGATTATGAATATCACAATAAAAACGTCATATCACGTCACAGTTTCTAAAACTACTGTATCATAATACCGTATTTTGCTATTAGGGGCAGTCCATAAATTACGTAACGCAAATTTCAAGTAGCTTAAATACCCCGTCTCCTCCTTCTAACTAATCAGTAACATTCGCTTGAACCCCCTCTAATTAATTACGTAACGCTTGCGGCTCTCCTTTTAAATGCAAGACGTGAAAATAAATTATAGCACACTAAAAACAATTTGTATTTATTTCACTTGTGTTGAATATTCAAATTAATGATAATTCAAGTAGAAATTGGTTGGCGATATTGGCAGATTAACAATAAGATTGGGGGCAAATTGTAAGGGAAAGAATACTTTTGCGAGAAATGGTTGATCAGTTATGTACACACCGTCGTGGGAGACGCAAGAGCGGGAGTCTACAGCGCCAATTCAAATGGATTCTAGAATACTATTCATTTGAGTTTTGAATATTTTTTCGCTATCGAACAAGATTCAAGGAAAGTTGGTAAAAAAATTTCCATTTATTGTAATAATTTACAACTAAGAACTTTATTTTATGATTTTAAAACAAATTAATTAGTTAATATTTTGAAGATTTAGTACAGGCTTCGAAAAAATAATTATTTCAGTAAATATTGAAAATCTAAAAAATAAATCTCAACGTTACGTAACACTTAACCAATAACCCCTGTAGCGTCGTAGCACTGGGCACGACCGACCGTACAAGTCGTGCAAGGGAGAGGGGTTGGTCCTCTCGTGCCGCGCAGGGGCGGATGGATTGCGGGGTCTCTCGAGGGTCTCTCCGCTGGGGGCGTGTCTGAGAAGGCGGCTGTCCGTTCGCACAAGCGATGTGTGACGACAGAAACCGTCTGCAGGTGGACGGCAGGTACAATCTGCAGCCGGCCGAAATCTCGAGCGGAAATGACGCTTTGTGCGTGGGAGGTCGGTCACGTGATGCCTCGCAAGGGAGGCGGGTGGAATAAGCTTCCTTGGCAGTCGAGTTTGACCGTAGCGATGTGCGGAGGTGATCGCGAGCAGCGTCTTGCGAGGCGTGGCTTTTCGCCACGGGACAAGAGACCAGGGGCGGCGCTAGTGTAGCGAGCTGGGGTTCTATTGGTAAATACTGAGGCGGCTCGTCTCAGGAGTCGGAGTGCTGTGGAGAGCAGCGTTCCTTAGGAGTGTTCCTTAGGAGTAATGTAATAAACAATTGTAAATAAATATGTACAGTAAACTCCGTGTCTGTGTTCTTCCTCATCTCATGACGACGTCACACCCCCTACCCCTACGTCACGCAGCGTAACGCTGAGTCAGACCCCCTCCCTCCTCATTTTGCGTTACGTAATTTATGGACGAAACCTTAATGCAAATACATTTAAATTGCATATGTAAGAATTGTAGAATCAATATGCATAAAATCTATTTAAAAATAAAGTATTTGTTCAGTTTCATTCAGTTCATTTCAGTTTCATTCATTTCAGTTTCATTATTTGTTCATCTATGCCAGTTTCATGAGATAACAAAATTTGGCTTTCGTGTTTATTTTAACCTTCTGTATTCGAAGATAGACGTCTTTATTCTCGCGCCCAGTCGTAGCGCTCAATTACGAGTCGGTCTTAGTGGATGTTTTGAAAACAAGTCATGTGTGTAGTGTCCGCCTGTGCCGGCACTCCAAAAGTCCGCCAGCAGCGCCAGAGGCCAGCACAGGCGCCGCAGCGCGCGCTTGCAGAGGTGCCTCGCCCCATACTCCCACAATTAGGTGGGGAGGGTGTAGTGTCCGCTACTCGCGGCACTCCAGAAGCGATACGCCTCACCGCACAAGGAGAGCGGCCAAGGCGTGGAAGGCGTCCCCCCTCCCTCCTCCTGTAGAAGAGGGGGCGCGCAGCCCACACACTTCCCCTGCGAAGGGGTGGCAAGACGGAGAGGCAGCCGCGGGGCGAGGGCCCCGACATTCGATCACCGACAGCAATCAGTAGAACATTAACTTGACTTAGACATTGTACCCGGCGCAATTACTTGTGATTCTTTGATTAACGGCTTATTTGTAACCTGTATAACGACCCGGCTATGAAAACATATTGTAACCAATCTGCTTTTTCTTTATACTACTGCTACTGAATATCAAATCTACCATTTGCTTACCAATTTACAATCTGGGCAACTCGACCCGCCCGCCATACGGGGGACGAGAAACCTCCGTGAAAGTTTTTCTGGCTATTGATTGCTGCGGATTTTTCATTGCTTGTGGCTAGTTTCTCACTTCTGGATCACAAAATTTCTGACTGATCGTAGCGGGCGTTGCACCTAAATAACTTAGATCACTTCCAGGCTGCACTCCACTCAGCAATTTTATATTTTCTTTACTTTAGTGAACGACTACAACTTCACAGCACATATGCTTACAACCATCACCTCCTTCAAAACAACAGAACTTTTTACCTCACCAAAAAGTCGACTTCCATCTTATATCAACAAAGCCCCCTAGCAACCACCTGCGATCGACTACTCTTTTCCTCAACAGTTGGTATATCACAGCTTCCCTCCTCCTAAGCGTCATTTCATTCGCTTTAGCTTAATAAATGACAAGATCTAAAAAAAAATCACTTATTACTTCGTACCTTCTTGCACTGGTACCTCACACGGTTTCACTAGCACTAGGTCTTCATTCTTCCAGCCTTAAATTACATTACAATATTCTTTTCCTTTTGCTAACATTATTCTACCGTTTCATCTTTTTCTTGTCAAACTGCACTTTCCAGGGCGTCTTCGATAGCGTCAATTTTCTAGTATTCCTCTTCGCGATTGTTAAGGGTTCACGGATGCGGTCATTATCTTCTCTATAATGCTTCTGCCTCATCTTCTCAATTTATTTTCGCCCTTGCGACTGGCACTTTCATGATACAGGTAAACTTCATATTCACGGTTTCTCCTCATCCATTTAATGCGAACTACTATTCTCATCACCAGTTTCGTTACTACTCGACAACAAAATCTTCTCCCAACTTATTTAACCGCAGCGAACAGTTGATTTTCTCTTCCTCTATAGCGTTTACCACAGCGACGGGGAGTTAGTTTTCGGAGCAGCCTTCGCCTTCAGCATCACGCTACTTTTATCTCCGACCCTTCATTAGATGCAACTTCCCAGCAACGTTGTTCGGTTCGTTGACATGCAGTATAATTTACTCTTTAACCACATCCAAGACCGTTTTCTACGTTCTAAGACAGTTCGCCCTAAATGAAGCGGCTCGGCAGAATTTATTCACGACTCTAGCCGTTGCCCGAATTGCCATTCTTCCCACCATGAGTTCCAGAAACACCTGCAAACTCCTACCACCATCAATCTGTCATTTGCTATTTAGAATCAGCTTCCGCTTTGGTATTTCTTATAATACTATATTTATTCTTTCATTGCATTTAAAACTTTTCAGAAATCGCCGTAACATTGTTTCCTGTATTCACTGGAGCCTTTACTAGCAAAATTGCCTCGCATATCAAACCCTATCTTCATTTTGGTATTTTCCCTAATTTCTTCCTTAACAAATCGTTATACCAGAACATTTCCTACTACCAACGTCCGCGCCCTTCCTTCCTTTAGAACCTAATTTTCCATGAAGGCATCAATTCATTATGATTTCTTCTTGTTTATCTTTCTTCCTCTTAAAAGAATATTGTTCGCCTCCTATCTTCTCTTGCTTAGAATACTTCCCTTTGGGTTCTTCTTTTCTCTCCCCGTAGTGATTTAATTTTTCCAAAATCGATTAATTTGTCCTTTTCCTTTCGTGGTTTTCCTTTTGTCCCAATCTGAAGTGTTCGTTCGAGTCCGGGTTTCATCTAGCTAGTTAATCTCCTTGCTCAGTTATATATATGTTTTTTTCTTCTTCTTTTCAACCCCGACCAAAACTGTTCTTTGGAAGCTCCACGGTAATTAATATATTTTATTAAATTAAAAACATGGAAAAATTTGGGGTTACCGGTTTTGGGTATGAATTTTATTTGTTATTTAACTCCAAAATCAAAAATTTTAACGTGACAGCTTCTTTAATGAAATTACAGGAATCATTGGAACTCTGTATTTTTATTTCTTGCAATTTATTTAATATCATTACTCCAAAGTATTTAATTTCGTTTTCGCCCATTAACTTGTATTTGAATTCAAACTTACGACTTTCGTTCCAATGCCTTCTTAAATACTTTTCTTTCCACTCTGCGTAACACGATGGTTCAGGAACTAACGAGGTCCACCAGTGGTGTGCCCTCGCGAACATTGCCAGCACCACTACATGTAATTTCAGTCTTTCGGGGATGTTATTTATAGTAAAATAACTCTCCAGCTTTGCTAAAAACGACCATGGTTGTTCTTTAATATCCCCGTGGAATTTAAGATGGCTTGGCAAAACTAAAGATGCCGCGGATGTCATAGAATTGGCACTGCCGTTCGATGTCGCGATCTCTTTTACCAATTCTGAAATTCTGTTCTTTAATTCCGCCGTTTCTGTCCTGATCCTATATTCTTCTAATTCTTTTACCGATTTAATACCTTGTTTAATTTTATTTTCAATTATATCATCCGAATTCTCAATTTTCGCTTCTACATTTCCAATTCTGACATTTTGTTGCTGAGAAATATGTGACATCTGTTCTATAAGCGCTTCTACGATTGTCATCTTTTCGCATTGTTGGCCTGCGACATGATCCAGTTTCGCGACATTTTGTTTAATATCAACGAAATCTTCCTGGATTTTATTAAAACAATCCCTTTGTTCCCATTGAATTTCACCCGTTTTAACATCGAAATTATCCATTCTTACATTTATTTGACTAATTTCGAGAGCCGTGTCTGCTCGCAATTGTACTATTTCTTCCCGAATTTCGCCCCTCAGATTCTGAAATCCCCGAGTTAAATTCTCGTAGTTTGTACTGAATTGCGTGTTCATTTCTGCCTTCAAATTATCTAAATTGGAATTCATTTCCGCATTCATAGTTTCTAATTTCACATTTAAGTTAGAATTAATTTCTGCTTTTAAATTTCCTAACTTAGAATACATCTCTGCGTTCATATTCGCTAATTTGGCGTTCATTTCTGCTAACATTTGTAAGATTAATGTATTGTGATCAAAACTAGCTATTGGTGGATCTGCGGCTTCCTCATCCCTCGATATTTCTTCTTCTACCACATGTACAGGTTCCACGTCTAAACCAACGTTAATTTCCGCACCCGCGTTTTCATCGTCAATAACATTTTGTCCCTCCCTCTCATCCAATTCAAGCTCCTCTTCCGATTCACCAACTTTTCCGGCACGAATTTTTCTGCTTCTAGTTTCCATTCTGATACAACTGATTTTACTTTATTTCAAACAAATATCAAATCTATTTTATAGCCAGATGAAACAGTTTTGGCTCTTATTCTGTTATCTTTAAAGCGATAAATGTAGCAGCAATCTTAAACTTTCAGGTTTCCTGAATCGAGCTAATATCGCGTATCATAACTTCCTACAATAGCGATATTATCTTGCCCCACGTTGGGCCAGCCATTTGTAACCAATCTGCTTTTTCTTTATACTACTGCTACTGAATATCAAATCTACCATTTGCTTACCAATTTACAATCCGGGCAACTCGACCCGCCCGCCATACGGGGGACGAGAAACCTCCGTGAAAGTTTTCTGGCTATTGATTGCTGCGGGTTTTTCGTTGCTTGTGGCTAGTTTCTCACTTCTGGATCACCAAATTTCTGACTGATCGTAGCGGGCGTTGCACCTAAATAACTTAGATCACTTCCAGGCTGCACTCCACTCAGCAATTTTATATTTTTTTTACTTTAGTGAACGACTACAACTTCACAGCACATATGCTTACAACCATCACCTCCTTCCAAAACAACAGAACTTTTTACCTCACCAAAAAGTCGACTTCCATCTTATATCAACAAAGCCCCCTAGCAACCACCTGCGATCGACTACTCTTTTCCTCAACAGTTGGTATATCACAATATCTTTGATATTGTGACACCTGGCAGCGTTTTGTGGATTATTCTTTGGGATTTTAGTGATAAATAAATTGTTGTTGCAGACCGCAGAGGGTTGTTTAATTTGGTATACAACAATGTGTACCATCATATTTCCTACTGCACGTCAGTCACGGAGTCAAGGAATTATTTTAGCCTTTTACCTTATCGCAAGTATACAACCAACTGTTAGGGTGGCAGATTCTAAGTCAGTCGGTGGTACGTGGAACCGTACCCGCAGTGTGCATGAAGTTCGTGTCTGGTTTGCATGTACCTCAAATACATTACAGTTCTGTGTTTTTATAACGTGAAATTCTGACCCAATGAAATTCACATTGTAATAGTTTAGCCATCTATTACAAATGAAATAGGTAAATAACATGAAGTGACCATTGGTTTATGAACCGGGTATAGAACTTTATGTAGAAACTTCCAGAGCGGAATATAGAAAAAACAAGTGAAGGTGATCTAAGAGAAAACGAGTATTTCGGACGAACATGTGAACGCAGTGGGGAATTAATGGTTGCGTGTTACTAGTCAACGCGCAAAATTATAAGGAACAGAATAAAGTTTGTTTCAGCTAAATCGGGTCACAGAAACGCATAATATCGCGAGTTTTGTGATCACGACATTGACTTTTAACATGTTAAAGAACGAAAACAACAATGGTCGTGACGTCACTTCAGAAAAGTTTGGATATATTAACAAATTAAACGAAAACTAGTGTGTCTACCGAGATTTGGCATATACCAAAGTATTCCGTGGAATACGGGCCAAATTATAAACGTGGTGACACAATTTTAGGACGCCGAACATTAATAGATAAACATTATGTTACATTAGTTAATTGAGAAATAAACGAGCGATGTTTGTAGGCATGAGACGCACGAAAAAGCATTCTTTTAACAAAATGAAGCGAGAAAAGTGATGTCTAAGAAGTGGAATGGATACGAAATTTTAATTGGGAATTTTACAATATAATAAGACAATCCAGGAAGTGTTAGAAATTAATAATAAACTATTTTATAAGTTATAAAGCAGAAGACAGTAGAGGCGCTATTGTTTTGTTCGGAAAAAAGCTATAAATGCTTTAGGACAACAATGGGGTCAGACGGGTGAATAGCTTGGTAGCGAGAGGCAGAATCCGCGTCGCTTGTTGCAAGAATAATTTTAAAATTTGGATTTGTAATTTTTTGATGAAGTGTTCTCTTCCGGACTCGTACTAGTGAACTATTATAAACTGTGAGAGGAGTGAATAACTTCGTGGCGAGTTGTACTCCGCGTCACTCGTGATATTATTTTAACACGCGAACTTATAAAATTTCGAGAAGGTGTTGCTCCTTCGGACTTGTATTCGCAAGGTGGCGGAACTGTATGCCGTGTGATGTGAACTATTTTAGTAGTAATATATAAAGCTATGCCACGCGCGATCATAATTTTGAGTTTTGTGAATTTTGAAAGTTTTTCTACTAATTTTTGGAACTGGTGTTACTTCGACCATTGAAAAATCGAAGCGGGTGTCGCCGAACGAGGTGTGCCGAGGTGCAGCAGACTCGAGCGCGTCTTTGCATATCGTCGCCGTGGTCAGTGCCAATTTGGGGGGCACTGGCAATTCGGCGCTAGCAGGCAGTAGTGGAGCAGAGTTCTTACGCATGACGGCGTGAGATCTTGTGTGTGTGGACCCGGTCGCTGCTTCGTTAACAACGAAAGGGAAGTGGAATATTTTTTTGTTTTGCAACACTCCAGTGAAGTCAATGACTTTGATTTCTTTGCTCTTGGGAAGAATAAATGGTTTGCAAAGCCAAAACTGGAAACATTTTGGGGGGATTACAATGTAATGGGTGTGGCCACAGTATTGAGCTCATTATTTCGTAATAACGTTTGGGTATAATATGTTTATTGATTTTTGTGATTTTTATGATATCGTGTTTTGTTGATGTTGTGTGGTATTGATTCTTTTATGAGGGTATTAATGTTTCTGTTGGTTAAAAAGAAAATAAACAAACGAGATTTTGAGTTCTCGTTTTGATGTTACGTAACCGGTGTTTTTATCACATAGCTAGCTGATCCTGGTCCCTGCATTGGCGTGGCGCTTGTGTTCTGTAGAGAACAAATCACGGCCCGCCCTGATAAATTTATGTAAACAGGAAAACTCCGGATAGTAAAAGGGGGGGCACAGTGGTGTGCATTATAGATATTACAGGTGATCAGCAAGGAAGTTTTTCGTGATCAACAATAGGAGTTGAGAGGGGAAATTTTCATTACATTAGTGCCCAGTTTGTAGGGCGTTTTAGTAAATAGGAAAGGGGGGTTTTTCGTTGCATTGGCGCCCGTTTCGTGGGCGTGATCGATAGCAGTAGCAGTGAGAGGGGTTTTTCGTTACAACATGATATGTAGAATTGAATCGGTTTCCTAAAATACAAATCGTCATTTCACATCGAAAGTGGGCGAATCAACCCGATAACTTCTGTTACGTATGTGAAAGATTTACACCCAAACTTCAAAGGAAACTAGTGATGCTACAACAGCACATACCTTCCCGAGATAAATGGCAGTTGGCAAGAGTTATGTGCTAAGTTCCAATAGATAGCCGAGACTAAAGGAAATAGAAAAGTAAAACCGGAAAGTCTGTGCCATTCTATAGCACCTCTAGTTTCTTGTAAAACCTTTTCTTCTTTTCTTTTTACTTCTTCCAAACTCGCTTCCTGTTTCCATTTTTGGTTTCTTGATTGAGCATCCAACAGTGGTCAGCTAACATAATAAAATCCCATTTTCTTTGAAAAGCATTTCTCAAAATCACGAATATCCTATTGAAATCGTTCAACATGTTCTTCGGTATAAACTCCCAAGTTTTCAGGAAAATAGTCAACATGGGAGTGTAAGAGTGTTTTTTTTCCTTGTCTCACATTGTTTCCATAAAGAGGGGATTAGTTAGAAGTAGATATATCGGGGCCAGTGAAAACGTCCTCTTTTAACTTGGCTTAAGACTGTTTTGGGAACTTGAACACATATCTGAAACAATCTGCACCTTTTGTCAGTGACTTGACAAACTGCTTTATAGGCCCCAATTTAATATGAAGAGGTGGTAATAATACTTGTTCTGGAGGATCCAAGGTCGTATTGATGACGTTTTTCTGGCCGAGGATTAATCAGTCTCGAGGAGGCCAATCAGTTTTTGCCCAGTGCGGATTTGTCTATCTACTATCCCATAAACAAAGAAAGCATAGATATTTTGTATAACCTCCCTGTTGACCCAACAACATTGTCAGTATTTTGAAATCTCCACAGACTATCCGTTGATGCATTTGTTATTTAATTTTCTCAAGAATTGTATCCAAGTCATTATACTTTCTTTCATATGAACCGAGTGTCCCATTAGAGCAGATGCAAATACATTTCCATTATGCAGCAAGACTGCTTTCAGGGTCGTTTCAGACGAATTCAATGAATATGCTCTGATGAATCATATTCTATTTTAAATAACTTCTTGAACCCACGAACGCCATTACAGAAAACCTGATTTCCCCCTTTGGAGAAAAATTGGATACATTCTCTCCCTCTCTCTCCCACTTTCTCCCCTCTCTCCCCCTCTCTCCCTTTTAAGCTTGTTTCTGGAGGTGTCAAGACCACCGTTGATTCACCATACATTTTAAATTAGACAGTTTTTTAAGGACAACCACACGGCAGCCACAAATAACCTAAAATGACTTGGGTTCAGATCTTAACCTTAAGTCAAAATTTCTCTTCAATAACTATCACTGCGCTAGTTAAATAAGATCAAAGTGCAATAACAATTCAATTTATTTTAAATAATATTTCACGTTAAAAACTAATAATAATAATAAAATAAATTGAAATTAAAAAGCAGAATATAATATTAAATACAATTTTAATGGACACAATTGAAAGAAACATTTACTATAAAGATTCTCAATGATTAATGAAGTGTCAACACTTGGTTTGTAAGCTTCTTTGTGATTGGTCAAGAAACTATATCATAATGACAACTGTATCGAAATGGGTGTCATTATGCAACTGGTTGCAGCCATTAAATGACATCGCTATACAATGGGAGTATTACATTGTGTGGAAAAAATACATTGTGAAAGTAGAAAAAACAAAGCATAAGATGAACAGATGTAGGCTACAATGTACATCTATTCGAAAAATTATAGTAAATGGATTGAATTAGTATTTTACGACCCGTCAACTGCTATCATAATTGGTTCCGTAAGTGTAGTGTATATTGTAGTATTTCAGGAGGTGGGTTCAGATACCTCTGAGCCAGCAATGTCGCTTCCTGCTGCGACTCTTACTGGGAGGTCGTAAAGTTCGAATTCTAACGACGGCGTAATTATCGACACCAGTGTAATTTAGTTAGGATGAATTGAGCCGCTGTCTAAAGAAAAATTCTAGCGGCCAGCTGCTCTGATCAAAGCCAGGCGAATGTATGAGCATTACTTCGCCAAACAGACCACGCGCCGCACACTACTTTCCTTCCTCTTGATTTATTGATTGTTAGTGATTCCGGGCGCGCCAACAACTGAGATCATTAGTCCCGTAAGTGTACTACATGTTTTCCTCGAGAGGTGGATGTGATTTTCCCCGCTGGATGGCGAGATTCCGCGCCGACCTTCCGCCGGATAGCGGGGTTTTCACAACCAGGTATCTCAGCGGGCCTCCGCTCCAGCAGGACAAACTCTGTGCTCTCCACCGGTCTCCCGGTATATGAGGCAGTCTAGTGCATGTATGTGTAAGTTTGTGTTAGGGATGAGGATAGGGCAAGGAAGAGGAAGGTAAGATCGCGCGCGGTCCGAGGTGAATTCTAATGGCTGGTTGCTCTGATCGGTAGCTTTCCTTGGTTTCTCCGATAAATATCACAAGAATGCCGGAGCAGTACCCTAACAAACGGGCCATGGTCCGCGTGCGATCTTTCTCTTGTTCTATCCTCACCCCTTCGCTTACACACACTTACACTAACACACATTACACTACCACACATGCCGGAAGACCGCGCGGGAGCTTAGAGCGTGTGCGGCGGGGGGGGGGCGCTGGTGAGAGATACCTGGTGGTGGGAAAGCCCGCTAGTCGACGGTAAGTCGACGCCTGATCTTACCATGCAAGGAGGAAGATCACCGCCGCCTCCCGCAGGAAACGCATGGACTGCACTAACGGGGTTAGCAATTGATGCGCCTGGAATCACTAATAATCATTCAATCATTAATAGAAACAAACTCCAGGCTCTGACTAGTCTCCTAAGGACTAATAGTGTAGAGCATGAAAGAGTGTGTATTTAAGACGAAAGGATGAGGAACAAATGATAATGCCCGATCAGTGGCCCATTTTTAAGTACTACTCCGGCATACGCTTGGTACTGACCGGAGAAACCATAGAGAACTACCGTTTAGAAAACCGGACCATTAAAATAATTCTCTTCCAACCAACGACAGAACTCGACCTAGTCTGGTGACGAAAATACACTAACATTGAGACTCGAACCCTAGGACCCCCGGTCAGAAACTCTGCGTAGTCAATAATTGTTCCTCTGAGCCATCTCAGCGTAAAAGAATCAGAATGTTTCCCCTCCGAAACCTGTATGATTATACTGAAATACCGGTATTTTCTCATGAAAATATACCGGTAAAAATGATATATACATGAAAAACCGGTATACATGAAAAAATACTAGTAAAATACCTCTAAATAGAGGTATTTTACCGGTATAGACGTCGAATAAAGGTAAAATACCTCTAAAAATATCGGTATTTGAGTCTTTTACCGATATTTTTAAGGTGTTTAGAAATAAAGGTATAATAGAGATAAAGGTATTTCTATACCGGCATAAATACCTTTACCGCTATTATTTCGGTATTCAGTCCCAGGTTCAAACATGATCTAATCCAACAACTGTTTGTTTATTATATTCATAATGCCCCCGATAACAAGAATAAACATGATCATATCACTATTAACTTTATACTCGTTTCGACACGACCATGCGAACTTCCTTTTTACGCTAAAGCTACTTTATCCATCAACCCTTACCATTACTCTCTTCAACGGCTAACATTTTTTTCATTTATTGTCAAGTTCAGCTATAATTGATACAATTAAAGTTAGATGTCTTAGCTTCAAGGCCATTTTTAAACAAAAAAACAGAATAACATATTTTAAGTTAATTAGGAATTTTAAATATATGTAAAGGAAAAAGTGAGAATAGCAGAAAATCACTAGATGGAATATTTTTGGTATTTTTGTCATTCTTAACAATAGAAAATCTATAAAAAAATGTAAAAAATCCTATGCAGATTTTATTTGCAGACTATTGTAGACAATGCTCAGTGTTAGAGGTGTACGCTTTCAGGATCCTGGTGCAGAAGGTCCAAATGGTGCCCCTCCCATTCATTATCAAATGTGCAACTGGACTTATAAAGCTTAAGTATAGAGGTAAACATTATATAATGAAACAGATTTAACCATATGTACACAATTTTGCGTACGTAATGTGAAATTTTACAAATTTGATTGTTTCCGGAGGCATCAACGACCAAGATCATACTACCCTAAGTGCAGGGCATGTTTTATTGCGGAATGTGGCGGTGAACCTCCCTAGGTGGCTGGCGAGATCCGGCGCCGTCCTACATCGGCTTGCATTTTTTTCACAACTAGGCAGCTCTCACCTAGAGTCCCTAGATACAGGGACTAGGGACTCTACTCTCAGCAGCGCTGCACCGCCCCAACCGGGGCAAGCTCTAAGCTCGCGAATGGACACTTTGTATGTGGTAGAATAGTGCAAGTAGGTGTAAGTGAGCTATGATAGGACAAGGAAGAGGAAGGGAAGATTGTGCGTGGTCTGTGTCCCGTTTGTTAGGGTACAGCTCTTGCATTCGGATCGGAGAAATCACAGAAAACTGCCGATCATAACAGCCAGCTACTAAAATTCTCCTCCCGACAACAGGTGAATGCTACCGAGCTATCTAGTGTCTCAAATGCTTCTGACGTCGAAGCTCGAAACCTAGAACCTCCTGGTCACAGGCATTGCCATGAAATCAGTTAGTGCCCTGCGCCACTTAAGTCGGTCCCATGTTAGCAATGCTAGTCGAGCAAACGGAGGGTGACTGGTTGTAATTCATTGAGGTGCATGAAAGTTTAAACTTTATATTATTTACAAATGGAAATAATTTAGAACAAAAATTCTGGATACATGAATATTGTTTAACAAAAATAATGCTATTTTTTGCATGATTGAAATGTATAAATAGCAAACACGTATTCGTGCAACATAGAAGAACTGATTCTTAATGAACAATCTTAGAATAACAGGTGGGTTTTTTGACGCTAGGAATTATTATACAGACCCCTTCTGGTTCACCGTTTGGGTAAGCAAGGTGTCACTGAACCCGTCTCGTCTCGATCTGCTGGTAAGGAATTAGCCATTTTTGTATCTTATTCTAAATAACAAACCTCAAATTAATCAATATGAAAATATTTTAAAACGAATTAAAGCGCCGGGGACGCCGAACCAAGCAAGTAAACGTATTTTGAAAACGTGCAGTTGTGTTGATCAAGTTGCTTCATCTACTAAATCGTCCTTAGTTGAAGTATCTAGAAGTGATGCGATATCGATGTCGAAGTTTTCCAAACATCAATATTTTTATAAAAACAATTGATGCATTTATCATAGATTGTTAAAGGCAATGTTTTTCAACATCAATATTTGGACTCAATGTTTTCATGTGGTTGATAATGAATATTCTTGAATAAATATTTTGAATGATTATTGAATAAAAAGTGTAATAATAAAAAACATATAATAATGTTTAGATAATCATTTGAATATTTTTCAGACCAAAGTTACCAAGGATGAAAAATATGTTAGATGAATTTTTGATTATGTATGTTTTGTTGGTGAATAAATGTACCTAATTATTTTGTTTCATTCAATCGGATAACAAAAGTTGTTTTAACTGTTCTGTTATATTTTTGACTTTATTTTGTCAGCTACATCTCAATTATAAGTTAATAAACCCGACCTCCAGGAAGCGAAATCGAACCGCAGCCTTGTGAACACTTCTGTTAGAAGTTACTAAAATAGTTTTTTGTTATATATTAAGAGTATGCAAGGAATTGGAAGCAATGAAAATTAGTACACAATATTGAGTTGTCAAATATCATATGTATTGCACTTCATAATATATGAATCACATAAGTAAATAGAATATGCTACCTAGGGTTATAGTATCATTGTTGATCACTAAGTATTTACAAAATACAACATTCGCCCCCTTCAACGATGATACTTCTTCATTTAAGTAATCCTAAATTACTTTTACAGTAGTCCTGCTTATATTTTTGGAGAGGCTTTGTCATTATATCTGCAACCATTTCTTCTGTTGGAATATACTCTTTATTAACTTATTTTCCAGCATGTCTCGAACAAAATGATGTCGAATATCTATGTGTTTACTTCTATTGTGAAACACAGGATTTTTTGCCAGATAGATCGCCCCCTGGTTGTCACATCTTATCGGCTTCTCCTGCATCGGCTTCTCCTGCAACAGATAATTCTTGTAACATTCTATTTAAATATATAGCTTCCTTCGTACCTTCGCTTAATGCTTGATATTCAGCCTCTGTTGACGACAAAGCTACTGTACGCTGCTTCTGTGCCCTCCAGCTTACTGCAGTACCTGCTAAAATAAACACATATCCTGTGTAAGATTTTCTGTCTGTTATGTCGTTTTCCCAATCTGCATCAACAAAACCTTTTAAAATGTTTTCATTTCTTTTGTATTGAAGCATATGATCTTGAGTGCCTTTTAGATACTTCAATACCCTTTTAGCTGCTCTCCAATGCGTTAAACCATAACAAGAATTGAATTGACTCAAACAGCTCACTGCATAAGCAATATCAGGTCTTGTTCCAACTGCAAGATACATCAACGATCCTATTAATTCACGAAAAGGTATTTTATCAATTTCGGCATTTCTATGATTTACTTATTTCTTCAGTTTCACCAGTTTCAAAAGGTGTACTTACGGGTTTGCAATCTATCATTTTAAATTTCTGCAAGATATCTCTAATATATCCTTTTTGCGACATTGAACTAGTGCCATTTTGTCTGTCTAATTTGAGTTCTATATTTAAACAGAAATGGAGCTCTCCTCCGTCTTTCATTTTGAATAAACTCATGACCTCTTGCTTTTCCTTGTTTAATATTGACAAGTTATCACTTGCCAAGATCACATCGTCAACATATATCAAAATCAATGATAAATGTTTATCTTGTATCTTATAATATAGACATGAATCATATTTTGACTGAACCCAACTTATCTCCGAAAGTTTACTGTGAAACTTACGATTCCATTGTCTACCACTTTGTTTTAAACCATATAGGGATTTTTAAGAGAACATACTCTATTACCTTCTTTAATATTTTGAAGCATCACTTGGGCTTTTTTCTGAACTTCTAGGTCATAACTATTAATAAGTTGTTTTAATGTAACTTCGGTCATTTCTGGTAGCTCCATAAAAATGTTTTCATCCAATTCTCCATTTAAATATGCAATTTCAACATCAAGCTGACATGTATGCATATTTTTCTGTGTTATCAAACTCACGAGAGTCCTAAGAGTCGATAATCTTGCAACTGGTGCTTAAGTTTCTAAGTAATTAACTCCATAAACTTGAGTAAAACCCTTTGCAACTACTCTAGCTTTTCTACGATCAAGAGTTCCATCTGCTTTGTATTTCCTTTTTAAAACAGTACGACAACCAATTATTTTCTGCTTTATGTCTTCAGATTATTTCACCATTTCCCATTTTAATAAAGAGGAAAACTCTTTGCAAATAGCCTTTTGCCACTCATTCGACTCTGGTCCTTTCAGAGCTTCTTTAAGCGTAAGTTCAGATAAACACGATATTTTTATTTCATCCATATATCTTTCTTCACTAATGTTATCCGATTTATTTTCGCAACAGCGTAAATTTCTTTGTGCTCTTGTTCTATAAGCTACCGGTTCATACATTGAATTACTTTCATTTGAAGTAACTTCTAGTTCCTCTGGTTCCATTTCTTGAATATTTTGCGTAGTTTGTGAATCGTTGTCTTCTGATTAATTTCTTTCAGAGTTTTCTGAAAATAAATAGTGAAAAGTAGGTTTTTTACTTTCTCTTGTAGTATTTGGTTCATTCATACGTGTGCACTGAAAGTGAATTTTCTTTTTCTTCTCTTCAGAAAATGGGAGAAATTTTGCATCTCTTGATACCATTACTTTCTTGTCGTCTGGTATCCACAAACGATATGCTTTAGCGAATTCAGAATAACCAACCATAACACATCGCTTTGTTCTTGGACTAATCTTTCCTCTTTTATTACCTTTATCAAGGACGTAACCTTCTGCTCCAAATTCTTTGAAATAAGATACACACGGTATTCTTTTAAACCAAAGTTCATAAAGTGTTTTACCATTGATTCCTCTTGACGGACAACGATTTCTTATATAACAGGCAGTATTTATAGCCTCTGCCCAAAATTTGTTAGGCAATCCTCCATCATAGTAAACACTTCGCTGTTTCAACCAAAGAGAGGTTTTTTCTTTCGCTAATTCCATTTTGAGCAGGTGTATAAGGTGCAGTCAATTTTCTTCTAATCCCATTTTCTTTTAGAAATATATCGAACTGATGATTAATATATTCCTTCCCATTATCCGAAAATAGATATTTATTTTTTTTTATTTTTCTGATTTTCAACTGACATTTTGTATTCTTTAAAAGCATCTAGAGCTTCAGTTTTACTTCTCAAAAACTTTATTTCACACCAACGTGAAAATTCGTCAATGAAAATTATGAAATAAACTGAACATCCCAGTGATTGAACATCGAAAGGTCCACACAAATCGGAATGAATAACTTCTAATAATTCCGTTTGTTTTCTTTCAGTCTCGGGCAAGGGTTTCTGATGCATTTTACCTTTGATGCAAGTTCGACATACTGGGTCGCATTGAACGTTTCCTGACTTGATTCCTAGTTGAATCCCTGTAGCACCTCCATTGCTTTCAAGCTTTTTTAAATCTGTAAAGTTTAGATGGCCCATTCTCCTATGCCACACAACTAACCTTGATTCTGTTCCTTCCATTGTAAAATTTGTTTCAATTTCTGGAACGTTACATTGTACTTGATACAAATTATTCACTCTTTTTGCTTTCATTATTGTATTCCCGTTTCTTCCTAATATCTTCGCGGAATATTTATCAAAAATTACTTTGTTGCCTCTATCTGTAATCTTTGCGACAGACAATAAATTCTTTCGATATCTGGAGCATAAGATACATTCGCCAACTTTATTAATTTATCTACACTCATTCTATTTGGAATGTGAAGATAAATGTTCCCACAGCCTTCCACAGAAGTCTGTGGAAGATCTGTTGCTAATTTCAAGCGTTGATTGCTAGTGGAATAACATTCCTGAAACTGAGATTTATTTCCACAAATATGTGCTGTGCAACCGCTATCCAAATACCATTCATTAGATAACTCCTTTCTATTATCTTCGTTGTCGGCAAAAAATGTTGACTTGGTGCATTCAATTGAGCGACAATGCGCTTTCTTATGCCCGAATTTTCCACAAGCAAAACATTTAATTTGTTTTCTAAAATAATTATCATTATTATTGTATGAATTAATTTCCTTGTTTTGAAAACTATTCAATCTGTTTTTCTCACGTGTACCACTATTAACACTTTCACGTTTTGTTAACATTGCGTGTGACATATCAATATTCTTTTCTTTTCTAGATTCATATTCTTCAAATATCTTTACTTTCAAAATATCTAATTTGATTAAATCATCACGACTTTCAATTGCACATTTGAAATTATCGAATTCGTCGGGTAGACTGTTCAGTAAAGTAATAACCAATAGATCTTCGTTTAATACGACATCTAATGAAGCAAGCTTGTCTACTAAATCTGTAAATTGTCTTATATGTTCGTAAATATCTTCATTAGATCTAGCTTTGTGAAACAATAACTGTTTAAGCAAACTAGCTTTACGAGCTGGCCCTCTAGATTGGAAAACTTTATGCAATTTTAACTACAGCTCATGCGATATCTTGCAATCTTTAAATCTAGTAAGCTCACTAGGCTGAATAGATAAAATAAAATTATCTCGGACGTAGCTTTGCTGTCAGCTGTATCCCACGCAGAAGCTTCCTGATCGTCTGCTGGATGCATTATTTTTTCAGTCACATATTCCCATTTGTCGTATTTGATTAGAATTGCTTCCATATGTAGCTTCCAGGTCTCAGAATTCTCTTTTCCTAGTGGAACAATTCGGCACATATTCGTATACATTTTTTTATTTCTCAAATTGTGCAAATTATCAAAATCAATAAACTTCCTGCATTACTGGGCCCATGACCGATTTGTTTTATAATAATAGTATGCAAGGAATTGGAAGCAATGAAAATTAGTACACAATATTGAGTTGTCAAATATCATATGTATTGCACTTCATAATATACGAATCACGTAAGTAAATAAAATATGCTACCTAGGGTTACAGTATCATTGTTGATCACTAAGTATTTACAAAATACAACATTTTTTAATCATACATGTTTAAAAACATCCATGGTTTTGGGTCGATGTATTTTAAACATCCATTTTCAAAATTTAAACGTGTATGTTTAAAAACATCGATGGTTTGAAATAGGAGAATTTTAAACATCGATTTAAAAAAATTGAACATATATCCATGGTGAAAAGAGATAGATGAGCTATTGCGAATCGAATCCGAGTTCAGCCAATGAATTTGAGGCACCAATTGGCGACACAATATTTGCGGGAGTTTTAAATGCAGTTATGTACCAAAAATATCACCTTGTTGCAGTCATTGAAACAGATACATGAAGCTTTTTTTTAGTGTTGCATCTTTTATTCCAATTACAATTTCAACGAAAAATAACACACTGAAATTATAACTTAGAGCTATGTTTCTAAACATTTCACGCTTTCCATGCAACATGGCGGCCAGCTTTTCAAATGAAGTGCGTGTGTTGTGGTCACGTGGTTCGTGACGCACTGTTACTGCGCAGAACGAGCAAAATTCAGTGCACCCGACTAGCTCACCGATATATTTCTACCATGCGCATATGTTTGAAAACACGGATGGTTTTAGGTCGATGTATTTTGAACTTAGATTTTTAAAATATGAACGTCGATGTTTAAAAACATCGATGTTTTGGAATCGAAGAATTTAAGACAGATTAAAAAAAATTAACATAGATGTTTTCAAACGTCGATGTGGTGACCCATGGAGATTTAATGATGTCGTAGGTCATAGATATGATCTGGGTCGTCCGGGTGACGCAATGCCGAAGGCTGAGTGCCGACGTTTCAACCATCATATCGTGGTCTTCTCCAGGGCTGCAATGGGACACTCCCCCTTCTACAAGACACTACTGTTACGCTAGCGTCGGTACCCCAGTCTTCGACGCAGAGTCACCCGGACAGCCCAGATCACATGGATATTTTCTTGCGGATGCGGCTACCCTGGTGTCTAGGCGCGCCACTGCGGCAACCCTGGTGTCTAGGCGCGCCACTGCGGCAACCCTGGTGTCTAAGAGCACCACTGCGGCAACCCCGGTGCCTAGGCGCGCCACTGCGGCAACCCTGGTGTCTAGGCGCGCCACTGCGGCAACCCTGGTGTCTAAGAGCGCCACTGCGGCAACCCCGGTGCCTAGGCGCGCCACTGCGGCAACCCCGGAGCCTAGGCGCGCCACTGCGGCAACCCCGGTGCCTAGGCGCGCCACTGCGGCAAGCCCGGAGCCTAGGCGCGCCACTGCGGCAACCCCGGTGCCTAGGCGCGCCACTGCGGCAAGCCCGGTGCCTAGGCGCGCCACTGCGGCAACCCCGGAGCCTAGGCGCGCCACTGCGGCAACCCCGATGCCTAGGCGCGCCACTGCGGCAAGCCCGGAGCCTAGGCGCGCCACTGCGGCAACCCCGGTGCCTAGGCGCGCCACTGCGGCAAGCCCGGAGCCTAGGCGCGCCGCTGCGGCAACCCCGGAGCCTAGGCGCGCCACTGCTGCACGATCCGCTGTCGTCGGTGGCGCCGCCGGCCGCCGGCCACCTCGGCCGCCAGCGCGACGGCGCTCAGCGCCACGCCCACCGCGAGCGCGCCGAACGCCACGGCCAGGTCCCACAGCAGGAACGGGCGCGCCTCCTCGTCCGCCTCCAGCGGCGGCACCCCGGCCTCCAGCGACGCGTTGCCCTCGAACAGCCCGTACAGCGCGATCACGTTGCGCAGCGTCTCCTCGTGCCAGCGCCGGATCAGGCCCGCCTCGTTCAGGTGCGCCATCACCTGCACGAGTTAGGCGTGCTCGCGTATTACTTACGTGAGATAGAGAAGGCGTTATAATGCTGTGGAGAAAACTGCCATTTTTCGACAGAAAAACTCAGTATGGTGGGCCTCTGACACCGAAAAATCATCATAGGTAATACTAGGGCCCTGCAACTTTCCATCAAAACCGGGGACAAAACTAGAAGGTGCTCCTATAGGAGGCGCTAGTGTCGTCGGGTACAGGCTCGCCAACATTGGCACCTAAAAATTGACTAAATTGTGAGAAATACGAAAAGTTTCTTCTAAATGTTCAATTATTCATAATATATGCATATAAGAAACCGCTGAAGAATGCGCGAACATCGACGCTATCTTTTGTAGCATTACGCGCCTGCTTGAGCGTAATGCGAATCTACATAGCAGCCACACACGTTTGAAGTATCGTTGGCAGCAGTTCGTATTTTAGATTCTGTAAGAAGGTGCTGCTGGAGAGGGCGCCACTGTAATGGTCTCCACCACGTTATATGGGAGTTGGAAGGCCCTGGGTAATACCACAAGTGCCTTGGAAATTGTCGATAAATCTCCGACTCGCGAAGCGGGTATTTATACGAGAATTTCCAGACCAAGAGCGCCATTTAATAGAAATATTCCACACAGTCTCTCGTCAGACGCAGAGCCGAGCGGACGTGTTTTCCCTAAGCGCTCTACCTGCTGCAGGATGGTGTCGACGGAGCAGTGGCGAGCGGCTATCGGCCGATGGGTCAGGGGCTGCTTGCCGCGCGGTGGCGGAGCCCGGGGGAGTGCGCAGGGGCTGGGGCTCCTTGCGAGCGTGCTGGGCGCGGCGGAGGTGGTGGTGCTATTGGCGATCGGTGGGGTGGAGCTGAATCCCGGTCCTCCTACTAACGGCGATATCATCGACACCATAAATAGAAATCACCGAGAAATGATAGACAGAATTGATGTTTTGCAGGCCATGGTCGCATCGGCAGAGGGTACGGTGCAGTCGCTGCAGACAGCGAACGAGCGGCTGGCGCGCAAGGTTGATTACCTTGAGAACCAGTCGCGACGTAACAACATCATTGTTACTGGCATCCCGGAGCAGCAGAACGAGTCGTGGGCGGATTCGGGAAGGTGCATTCTGGGTCTAGCAGAGCAGCTGGGTGTCAGGCTGGAGCTACACGACATCGAGCGCGCGCACAGGACCGGACGACGGCGCCACGGACAGCCACGCATGATTGTAGCCAAGCTGGCGTCATTCAGGAAGTGGGAGGAGCTGCTGCGTGCAGCCCGGGAGTATCTCTCCCGGAATTCTAGTGTGCGCGTCCGTGAGGATTTGAGTTGGGCAGTGCGGCAAACGCGTAGGCGTTGATACCTTTCTTGCAGGAGGCGAAAGCTAGCGGAAGGCAGGCGTCGATTCGTTTCGACAAGCTTGTCGTGTCGGCGCGTAGCTTCGTCCTTGGCGAGCTGACGGCTCGACCGCGGGCGTGGGAGGGGGTGGAGCGGCGGGGCCCCGTGGGCTCGGCGAGGGGGCAGAACCCCAAGAGGGCGGACGTCCCCGCCGCGCTAGCGGGCGCCTCTTCGCGGCCTTCCCGGCCCGCGCCTGCGGCTGTGGCCGCGCCCGCGCCCGCGGCGGCGCCCCGTTCTGGGGTGGTACGGGGGACTGCTGACCCCGCGGCTTCGCAGGAGAGGCGGCCTCGTTCGCGGTCGCGCCGGAGGTCTCGTTCGCGATCCCGGCGGAGCTCGCGGAACTCGGCGAGTTCCGGTCGGTTCGCGGCGGACAGCTTGGAGCGGCCGTATACGAGGGCGATGGCTGCTTCAAAACAACTTGCAGCAGCAGGAAACCCGCGGTGAGTCGGAATCCAGTAGTTCGCCGAATAGGCAAGAATAGGTCATAAGGATAGGATGTTGGAACATCAAAGGTCTAGGCTGTAAACTCGAAAATCATGACTTTCAGAGCTACATAAATACGTTTGACATAATAGGTCTCGTTGAAACCTGGTGGAAGGAAGGTGAAATGTTAAATGTACCTGGTTTTTCAGCCGTATGCAAAAATAAAAAACGCAGAGGTGAAAGAGGACGGCATCCGGGCGGTGTTGCGTGCCTATTTCGCGCTAGGTTAATGCATTTTATTAAGGAAATTCCTACAAATTCAGACAATTTTCTATGTATTAGACTAGTAATACAAAATACGAACATTTCGCTGGTATTTATTTACCGGCACCCACAGGGCTCTCGGTATTTCTCTCCCGTAGCATTCGGCGAAATTAATGATTTCATAGACACGTTGAAGCAGAGGTATCCGAATACTGACTTACTAGTGTTAGGTGATATGAGTGCTCGAATTGGCAATGAGCAGGAAGTGCTCTCGGACTTCGATCGGCAAGACGCGAGAGCGATTACGAGAAAAAGCAAAGACCCAGTCTTCAATAACGAGGGGCAGGAATTGTTGGAATTATGTGACAGATTTAATCTCGAAATATTAAACGGGAACCATGGACAGGATACAGAAGGAGAACTTACGTTTATTAGTGGAAATGGGGGTAGTGTAATAGATTATGCTCTGTTGTCTCGCGAAATAATAAGCAATTTATTAGATTTTGTGATCGAGTTACGAGCCGAATCCGACCATTTGCCTGTGTGCGTATATTTAGCGGTAAACGCCACTGAACAGATATCGACAGAGGTGCGCGCGGGAGCAACGGACTTGCCATTAGCAAGAAAACGGTTTACCTGGAAAGAGGATAAGCGGCAGGAATTTGAGGAGGCTATTCTTAACTCGGTGTGGTGGGCGCGAGAGCTGCGGTCGCCTGAGCAGCAAACAAAGGATTTAGAATGTCGGCTCTTCAGCGCAGGAAGAGGCATGCGAAAGTGGGGGGCAGGAGGAAAGGTACTGACCCAAGGGTGGTTTAACGAGGAGTGTCGCGAAAGCAGGCGTGAAGTAATACTATCCTTAAGGAAGTATAGAAGCGTGGGAACAGCTGAAGCGAGAAATGCATACTTGTTATTACGCAGGCAGTACGAGGCCACAATTAAGAAATCGAAGAAATCTTGGCAGGAAAGTGAGGCAGCAAGAATAGACGCTATTGTAAAGAACGATCTAAGTAAATCAATCTGGGACGTAATCAGATCTCTGCGCAGTAATATAAATGCACGTAATGCAATTTCAGCAGACGCGTGGGTGCAGTATTTTTCACGAACGCTCGCATTAGCTGACATTGAAAGAGGGGCAAATATTATTACCGAACGGGTTGTACCTGAATTAGATGAACCGTTAACGTGGAATGAAGTGAATAAAGGAATTTTAGCCACGAACACTAGAAAAGCTTGCGGCGCGGACGGCATTCCGACAAAATTTATTTCGAAGTTGTGGAACTTAGATCCGGAGAGTATTCTGAATCTGTTTAATAGCATTCTTGATACCGGGTCGTATCCAGAAACTTGGAGTACAGCTATCCTCCAACCTATTTATAAAAATAAGGGCGATACGAACTGCCCAGAAAATTATCGTGGCATTAGTATTTTACCAGCGCTAAGCAAATTGTTCTGTAAAATTCTTAACGTTTGACTGAGCGACTGGGCGGAAAAATATAGAAAAATTTCAAAAATGCAAGCAGGTTTTAGGCAAGGGTTCGCGACTACCGACAATATCTTTGTGTTAGATACATTAGTAAAACAGGCGCTTTCGCGTAAACGAGGCCATTTATATTGCAGTTTTGTGGATTTCGAAAAGGCGTTTGATTCAATCAACAGAGAATCGTTATGGCGAAAACTAAATGAACTAGGCTTATCACGTAAAGTTTTAACGGTGTTGCAGAGTATGTACAGAGAAGTAAATTTCTGCGTCAAGTGCGGTGACGAAAGTACAACGCAAAAAATAAAATCGACAGTAGGGGTAAGACAGGGTTGTCCTCTTTCACCGCTGTTGTTTATCTTGTATATAAATGATTTATTGACATGGGTACAGGAAACCGACACATCTGCACCGGCAATTGATGGCCTGAAAATTCCCGATTACTTTATGCGGACGATTTAGTTCTATGCTCGGAAACGATTGAGGGATTACAGACGAGTTTAAACATCCTAGAAAGATATAGTGTAGCATGGGGACTAAAAGTAAATATTCAAAAAACAAAAACTGTGGTCTTCAAGAATGGGTTTATTTGGGGTAACAAAGAGAAATGGTATTACGCACAGGAGGAACTCGACCGTGTTAAAACTTTTACTTATCTTGGTGCAAAATTCTCTATGAACGGGGGATGGAATAAACACATAGTTGCGGCTCATAGTAAAGGAAGAATTAGCTCTCAAAGAAATCGGTTGCGTAATGCGTAGAGTACCGGAATTTCCCTTAAAGGTGTGCGACACAATGTTTAAATCACTAGTGCTCCCAGCAATGAATTACGGGGCAGAAATCTGGGGAGTGGATAGAATAGACAGATTAGAAAGCATCGAAACAGATTATTATAAATTAATTCTTGGAGTCTCTAGATTCGCAGCAAATGTCGGCGTCTTAAGAGAGGTAGGTAGTGTAAGAATTTGGAAAGATTCAAAAATGAAAGCCATTAAGCTTTGGATTAGATTAGCAAGTGAAGAGTCCGACACGCTTATTCGCAGGTGCTTTAGAGCGCAATTACAGGAAAACGATCAGCGATATTGGTCGTATAAAGTGAAACGGGTACTAGAACGCGCAGGTCTGGGAGACGTTTCTCTTGAAATGGTTGAGAATAGGGGAACACGGGAAATAGAACGATTAATTTCAGATCGACTTTCGGATATTAAAAGGGAAGATATTCTGGCAGCATCGGCAGAAAAATGTTCGTTAGTGGTACAAATTCACACGAGTCCTGTATGGGGATGCGAAAGTTACGTACACACACTTAAAAGGGATGCAAGAGGGGGATACGCGTGGTTTAGGTTAGGGGGGTGGATGCAACGTAGAATGAAGGATTCGAATGACAATGGAATCTGTGTACTGTGCGGTGATAGAGAAGATTGGATCCACATTCTGTTAAATTGCGCTACAGAAACTTGGAGAGGAAAATGGATGGGAATGGGGAACTATGGCTTCCAATTTAGAAACATAACGCTCGCTCAAAATATATTAGCTGATAATAGATCTCACTTCATGAAAGAATTAGGAATATTTTTTGGAAAGGTTCGAACTATCAGGGAAACGGTAATCAGGGAGTGGGAAAACAGTATTGGTTAGTAGTACGAGCGGAGCCTAGACTGGAGATAAAATAATTAATTCAATAAGCAAGAGATAATTAAATTAACTAGTAAGGTAATCAATAATGCTAATCATTAATATTAATTAGTATATTAGTCAGTATTAATTAAATTAATCAGTAAGCGATAATTAAGTTAATCAGTAGCAAATTGTTCGGAGAGGCGGTGGTGCGGGCGATCTTCTGTGGCGGTGTTTGATTTCAGGGGCTGAGGAGGCCAAAGACGGGATGGAGAAGATGCCCACGCCAGGAAATAAATAAATAGTTTAGAAAATAAAAACTAGTAGTTTAGCATGTACTCGTCTTCTGACGGCAGGTTTTTCCCCCTTCAGGGGTTTTTTCCTCAGCCGTACCTATGGTCTCCTTTCCGCGGCTTTGATGCGATGAAGAGACCATTAGGGGTGAATGCCAGAATTCGAAAGGTTAGAATGCGGTAGGATGTAGGTATTGTAATGGCTTAAAGGCGTTCAGCCTAGCCACATAGTTAAAACAATTGAAATTATGTATCAATGTGTCATAATTACCTATTAAATAAAATAAATAAAATAAATATTCCACTACAAAAATTGTGACCAACAGAATTCGAAAATGAGACAAATATTGAAAATAACTGAAATCTATATTAAAATCAATCAGTTATAGTACATACATGGTTTATAGCACTTCAAGAAAGCGATCGTACTATGCTCGCACTTTTTCTTGATCCTCCAGCTCCCTAGTTCTCGCTCAGCCCGGCACAGCACGGTTCGACAGAAAACATGAGCCCTACTCGGAACGTCACGGCTCAGTTTGCAGTGCTGTGCTCACCTTCTTCCTTCACAATTCGAACTTCTCAGTTTTCGCTCTCTCTTTCTAACGACCTCTGCATACCGAGCACCTTCTCGTTACTCAATAATTTGTGTAATTATTAATTATTTCTTCAGAATTAAAAAAAGCCTTGAG
Source organism: Acheta domesticus (assembly GCA_031308135.1). NCBI lineage: Eukaryota > Metazoa > Arthropoda > Insecta > Orthoptera > Gryllidae > Acheta > Acheta domesticus. The sequence goes on along the minus strand of JAHLJT010002406.1, from coordinate 24,632,892 downwards.
TTGTTTCTCATTGCTATCTAGTCCAAGACGTGCTTTTACGCTGAGTTTCCTGTGAATGTTGACAGCACTGCACTGCCGTGACGTAAACAGAATCTGCCTCCCCTCGCACCCCCCGCTGTGGAGTATCAAGAAAAAGTGCGGATATAGTACACACCGCCTCCTGATATTGTTGAGTCGCAGCTTATTATTGGCCAGTAGGAAGAAGCGGTAAAAAAATCGATAGAAAAAGCGATAAATGTTTTTAGATACACCGCCCTGATTGGGACATTTAACATGTTCAGTTAAACACTGTTGGTTTTAGTTTCACGAGTGGAATAGACGTAATAATACGAGCCTCTCCTCGTTCAGGTGCGTCATCATCTGGGGATGAATGCAAGCGTTTGGCGTACGCAAGTACTGCTTATTTGGGATAGAGAAAGCGTTGTAATGCTGAGGAGAAAATAGTGATTTTTTGACTGAAGAGCTCAGTATGGTTGGGTTTTCCGTACCGAAAAATTATCGTAATAATATCAGCTCCGCCTCGTCCTAGGTGCGCCATCACCTGGGGACGAGCGCAAGCGTTTGGGCTAATCGCGTACTACATACGTTGTGTAGAGAAAATGTAATGCTGCGGCAAAATTGCAATTTTTCGACAGAAAAGATAAAATTTGTAGGTCCCTGATGCCGAAAAGTTATTAAGAGATCTTGTTTATTATGCTCTAATATGTGTCACAATTGTGCTATCTAAAGAAATTCTGACCTTTTCATTTTCCATCACTTATATTATTATATTATTATATTATTATTATTATTATTATATTTTATTGTTTGCGTATAAGCCATTTATGACCACGCTACACGCCATTGTGTCATTCAGGTTGGATCAGCGTTACGCTACATCCCATTTTTATCCCCCAGGGTTGTTAGCCCTGGGGGTCTGGAAGATAGAATGACTGATAATGAGGGGTGAGAGGACGACACACACACATACATACACAAATACACCCATGTCCGAGGCGCAACTCGAACCCGCGACCCTTTGGTCCGAGATCTCCACGACACGACTTAGCGATCTCGGCCACACGGCTGACTTATTTTATTGTTATTATTATTAACTATTTACGACCTTACGACCTACGATGTCATTGCGCACATTTGTGTTGGGACCGTCCGCACGAACCTTTTCTATGAACGGGGTGAGCATGGAGCCGCGCTTGACGGCGTACGCCTCCATGTCCCGCACCAGCAGCAAGCGCCGGAAGTGCGAGAAGGCGGTGGGGTAGGCGCCCTCCATGATGCGCGAGTTGAGGGTGGTGGACACCAGCCCCATGTGCCGTTCGCCCTTGGCGATCGCCATCAGCATGTGCTCCGGGTAGTAGTCGGAGTTCACCACCAACAGCTTCAGCAGGCGCGCCGACAGCTCCGTCTTCATGTCGATGAGGTCCTGTTCCACGCGGCCTTGCGTGAGCAGAGGCAGGCCGTGCTCCGCCACCTCCTCCAGAGTCTGCAGGTCGAGCCCGCGTGGGGGGTTGGCCATCAGCTTGAACAAACGGCCCTGCGCAGCGACGTTGTCACATTTCTTCGGGGAAAGCACTTCTATGGTCCGATTAAAATAAGTTGGTCATTGACAGTTGCGATTGGGAAGGTGCGTTGTTGACAGAATGCGTACCACTGAGCACGTGTTCCAGGGACACGAAAATAAACACTTGAAATAAATACTTATAAAAGTAACAAAATCATATATTCACGTTTTATGAAGGTACTGCTTCAGAAGCACAACTATCAATCAACTTATTTTAACCGGACTATAGTGAAAATTTGTATGTATGTATGTACTTGGCGCGAGAGCCCGTGAACGGGCTCAGGACCTACCGGCGACGTCCCTGCCTCGCGGCCATAGGTTAAGCGTGTACGTGTGGTTAGCACGTAAACATCCCCACGCCGTATTCCGGACTTCTCGACCTGAGAAGTGGATTTTTTCATCGTCACACGGCAAAATATATTGGGAAATTGCAAGGAAAACGCACATTATCGTCTTGCCTCGTGCGAGAATCAAACCCGGACCGCGCAGTGGAAAGCGAGCACGCTATCCAAGAGCTAGCCACGAGGCAATTAACATTTAACTAATATAATTAACATTAGAACGCCAGCACCTTGGATTTACCGGCAGCGCCTGCGGACGGACTTTTGACGGCTCATGATTTAATGATCTATTTCTGTATTTTAGGGAATTTATACCCAGAAATAATTATACGTATTTCAGTTATCATTTTTGTAGGTTGATTACAGTAATTAGAAGAATATATGCAATTGACATCAAAATAATTACGATATTCTGAATACTCACTCGTGAATTGCCTTTCGTCGTAAGGAAACTCCCCATAGCGTTTCATTCAATCACCAACATCGACTTCTAACATCGACACTTAAGGCACGATGAACACTAATGCTTTTTAACAAAGATAGCGACCATGTTTTCTCGAGAGAGAGAGAGAGATATGATGTTATAAACGAAATAAGTCGACACATGGAGCGCCCAGTTCATCAGCTATTGAAAAGCAGTCATTTTGACAGCCGTCGGGCGTTTAAGATACATCGATCAATAAAACAATTTCGAGGGTCTCTAGGATGGCTCATGGACAGCGTACTAGTTTCCATGGTACTATGCGGGATTCGATTCCCAGTCGAGGCAAAAATGGAGCTGCAGCAGTCCAATCGTCTCAGTTTCTGTAGTTGTGTGACGAACAAAAACTCAGGAAGGTGGAGCGTGCTCTTTACAGCTCTTTACACAAAACGTCTTATCCTTATTTATCGTTAACGTTCTTATCCTTATTTATGTTCGCTACATGACTCTTTACTCTTCTTAACACCCCAAGCGTGGAAACTAAACTAGGCCCAAGCATGGGAGATATCGTTATCTAGCCGGCAAAGTCGGACAGTCGACCGGAAATTCCAAATTGATGCAATTGAAATTAAGTGACATGTGGTATACATTGTTAAAACTTGTCTTATTAACCATCATTCACATTAATAATTAAGCTGCGGATTTATAGGCACAAAAACTGTAAAAATATGCAGGCAAAATAGGCATTTAAAGACATAAAATGTGCAATTAAATAGACACTAAACATTTTTTATCCTTATTTATGTTCTTGTGCATAAAGTTCCGTAAGCAAAGATAATACCTTATCTTCATGGAATGTTTTCTTTTATCATTATTCGGGCAAATTCTTGTAGACATCCTTTCTTCTCAGATAAATTTGGACAAAAAAGGGTGAATCGCAATCGCTGCCTTTAAGCTTTTCATTAAATGTATGCTGATGCTACACATATCTTTTTCTCACCTCTAATTCAAACATAATTGAAAACGTATGAATTTTTGTATCTCCATGCATATCACAAATGTAACTAGTGATATAACTACTACAGTACATATTTTCTCACATTATTTCTAAATATATTTCAAAATTTTCAATTTTCAGAAATTCAGAGACGACAACGAAAATGAGACCTGCGCCATTCTCTCAAATGACCCTTGTTCTATACGTGAGAAAAAATTGAATATTGTAGACGTTTTTTCAGATTTTTTATAACTTGCATTAATTTGAAGCAGAAATTACGCAAAAAACACTCGTTCTTTTAAATTGAATAATTACCCTGAATAGAGATCTAACCACCAAGAGGAAAAGTTTCAGGAAAGGAGAAAAATCCTCTAATCGGTGGAAATTAATTTATTTCTGTAAAAAACTTACAAGTACCTGGGAGTAATGTTTACCAAAAATGGTAAAAGTGAAGCTGGAAATTATTGAAAGCATAAGAAAAGGGGAAACAAGGTTACCAAACAGCTGCATAATACCATATGGAGCCCACAAATAAGACCTTGCACGAAGATAAGATATACAAGTCTATTGTAGAGAGCATTGTTACCTATGGAGCAGAAGTGTGGGCAACAACGGAACAACTAAGAAGAAATTAAGAGCAACAGAAATGGTTATTGGCGACGTTGTTGTCAGCTCACGATTCAGGACAAAATCAGGAATGAAGACGTGCTTGCAAGGCTAAACATAGGGACCACAATTTTAGACACTGTGAAGGCAAAGTGCCTTCGATGTTATGGGCATGTGCGTCGAATGGATGAGGGAAGGTGGCCGAAAAAAATTATCGAATGGACCCCTGCAGAAAGAAGAAGAAAAGGGAGACCGAGGACACTTTGGAAGGATGCAGTAAATAAAGCGATGGACGGAAGAAACCTGCAAGAAAAAGACTGGAAAGATCGCAGCAAATGGAAGCTAGGATGCGATAAGCGACTCTAAGTTGCAATGAACTCGCAAATAATAATAAAAAAATACTTACATCCAACAATATATTATGAATTGTGAATCACTGTGAAGTCAAATTTTTGTCAACGCATTACCGCTTATAACATACTCGCATTGATCCAACATCTTGCTGCAGAGAGATTATTAGTCGCCAATAGGATAACTTTACCTAAAGAATAATATACTTTGGAATGGCCTGTGAACCCTCCGAATCAAGGGGGCTATATATTACGTCCAATAGGTCACTAGTCCACTGAAATCTCAATTTTCGACTTTTTGTGGGTTAGATCTGTATTCGGGGTAACTATTCAATTATACATAATATTTTTTAAGAACTGATTTTTTAGAACAGATTTCATTTAAGACAAAAATGTATGTATGTAATATTGTACTTTTGCAATGTTAACTTTTCTCAATTTTTTAATATACATAGAGTTCGCTCAAGAATAGGACCCGCACCAATTTTTATACTGCCTTTGATGCATAGAGAACATTTCAGGAAAATGTTTTGGAGCTCTTATATAGAAAAAAATATAATTCGAAGTAAAAAATAATTCTACTACCAGTAATTTCGCACGAGTTTCGTGTTTCGAAGTACTTGCACTGTGGTTGCAGTAAAACGGAACATTGATTTATCAATAGTTGTTCAATTTCTTTGTACTCCACGGCATAAAAACGAAAAAAGGTACAATTTTTTATATTTTGATTAATGATGATTGCATTTTGGAAATAAATACGAAAATAGACACTATTTAGGCATTTAAATACAAAAAAAGACATTTATTATTGAAAAGGCATTTATAGGCACTACAAAATTCGCATATAATGCTCATAATGCCTCAAAATGAATAAGTAACACAAAATATTGCGTTTACCATTGAAGAGAAAAAATAGGCAAATAGGCAAAAATCCGCAGCTTATTAATGATACATACTATGTCAGTTAAATTAAATAATAATTCACATCACGAGAGTTTCCTCGTGCAAGTACCTAGGAATCCATTTCGACAGTAAATTAAGTTGGAAAAAACACGTAGATTTTGTTGTAGGGAAAGCCTGGAGATCTCTTCACTTCGTAATGCGCATCCTAAAAATGGGTACGACAAACGCGAGGGAAATTGCTAATTTATCTCTTGTTCGTCCGCTAATGGAATATAGAACAATTTGTTGGGATCTGCACAAAATTATGCAGTGTAAGCATTTGGAAATAATTCAGCATAAGGCAGCTAAACTTACTTTCAGGGATAAGAATATGGCAGGGTAGGATTCACTCAAAAACAGGCGATCAGTAGCAAGACTCTGCGCCTTATATAAAGCTTGTAACAGTCATCCAGCTTGGAAAGAAATTAATCGGCGGCTATGTATCCAGCTTGGAAAGAAATTAATCGGCGGCTACATACATCAGTAGAGGGGATCACAGGCATAAAATAAATTTAAGACATCAGAGAACGGATGTCGGGAAATTTTCTTTTACAAATTGAACGATAACGGTATGGAATTGATTGCCTGCAAAAACCTTTGAACCCTTTCCTCAAAGCGTTCAACAAGTTTAGAAAATTAATTTAGGGTATTATTAAAAAAATGAAGGAGAACAGTGGGTTATATAGCGATGCATCAGTGTTCTATTGTTAAGTGAAGTGTCGTGCAGTGTAGAGCAGAGAAATAAAGAAGGAAATGTTTTGCAGGTATTAGTGAAGTGAAGTGCAGTATGATCATAATTGTTAAAACCATTAAGTGCGGAGTTAGGTTATAGAAGTTTTTTCTCGTAATGTAATCAATGTAGTTTAATGAATAAGTCAGATTTTATATTATTATCATTTCCTTATTTTACCATTGTTATTATTACTATAATTATTATATAATTTGTTACTTATATTACTTTATTATTATTATTATTATTATTATTATTATAAATTATATTCGATCTTCTCTTCAAAACGGTAGGGTGTAATTTTCTAATGTTGTTAATGTGAACGTGGCTTAGGGTTTGTGAACTTTCTCAGTAACGTCTTATGAGTGTGTTGAGGTTGATGAACAACCATTGTGTATATTTTCATCGAATACTGGAGCACCAAGATTTTGCGTTTACGTTTCGGCAGGCTTATGATTTTACTTTCATAGAGAATGATCCTAAACATTATAACACTCAAGACGATGATGAAAACCTGCATCACAGCTTGCTGACGTTAGGTGGTATTCATTCGTGGAAAGTCTCTCCCACAGGACAACGACGTGGCAACTCCACTGATGGACAAAGTTTCTATTGAGTACGTTAGGCTAGAACAAGCTCACATCAAGCAGTTTCGAAACAATAGCATCATAGGCTGATATCCTGTCTGATTAAACGGTAGGGTCAAAACGATACCCCCCCTAAGAGGGTGTGTTTTACTACCGTTTACTGACTGTCACGTATCAAGGTGTGAACTACAGCACTAAGGCTGCACTGATATACGCCAATTTTAGAAATTGTCAATTATGGAGGAATTAGTTCACCTACAGTGATAAACAGCAATGGCAAACGCAAGTGACCCACCTCAATGAAAACTACATTTATTTGGATACATTTTTTTTTATTTATGATTGCTTCTTTGACGAACTTCTAGGGTCATTAGAAACCAAGATAATATCTACCAACCAACCACACCATAATGTTCGTACGACCGATTTAATGTCTTATGCTTCAAAAAAGTCGGTTGGTAGGCCCTGTTTAGTTTCAGGATTTGGGCCCAGTTGCACCACCTGCAGGGCGCTGAGGACCACCACGCTGACCCCCAGCAGCACCGGGATGAGCAAGAGGCGCCGCAGGAAGTCGCGGGCGAAGGGGAGGCCGGTCCACCCCGCGCCCACGAACACAGCCAGCATGTCTGTCAGGCTGCTCCAGAGACCACTGCACAAAATATTCACAAAGTGGGCAACAATATTCACAAGGAGATTGAACATCAGCAAAAATCTCTCTGACCACATGGCTCCTATAATAACCATCCATAATAATTCCGTATGTGTTACTTTTTTGCTTCCAACCTACCTAAGAGGACGTATTAAAACTGTACGAAACATTGATCTTGATATATTGATTATTTTGTTTCCGAGCGTGTCAACTGCTATGGTTATTAGTCCCGTAAGTGTGGCGCATGTTGTATCCCGAGAGGTGGCAATGCACCTTTCCTGCTGGAACGTGATATGTGCGCTATACGTCGGATTGCAAGGTTTCTCTCAGACATCTCCATCGGTGAGACACCGCTCCTGCCGGAACAAGCTCCAAGCTTCCCGATTAATCTCTAGACATGTGTGGTAATTTAGAACAAGCAAATGTGTGTATGTGAGAGGAAGGAATGAGGAAGAATAGATCGTGTGCGGTCCATGGCCTGTTTGTTAAGGTAATGCCCTGATATGTTCCTGGTAATTATAGTAGAAACCACGGAAAACTGCCGATCAGAGCAGCCGGTCGCTAGATTTCTCCTTCAGACGGCAGCTTAATTCGACACAGCTGGAGCAGAAAGACCGCCATTATCGGGACTTGAATCGTAAGGCCTCCCGTCAGAGACGCTGAAGTGACAACATATGTTTCCCAGAGCCAGCTCTGCGTACATGTTGATCTCGAGATTTAAATGGAAGTCTGCATTTTTGTATTTTGTGTGTGGTGAATAAAGAGGCTCTGTGGTAGTCAATACTCCGCGCTTTGCTTGTAAACTCCAAGAGCTTAACTTAGAGCTTGTCCCGGCTGGGGTGGTGCCCCACTGGTGAGAGATACCTGGTTGGGGAAAACCTCCGCTAGCTGGCGATAGGTCAGCACTGGATCTTGCCATCCATCGGGAGATCACAGTCATCTCCCGACCAAAAACATGCGCTACACTTACGGGACTAATGACCCCCGTAGTTGAGGTGCCCAAGTAACAGTCAATCAATCCAAGAGATTAAAGTGTATACTACACTTTTAATAATTTTCTTACCACAATTTCTGTACTATATTGACAGTTCATATTTGAACATGAATTACATAAATGTAATATTAAAATTATTTCAATTATTTCAGACCAAATAATGTGAAATTTCAGCAATTTAGATAAAAGAAAAAGGAAAGAATCATTCAAAATATAAAATGTTTACTTTAACTTCACTAAACCTAAACCCAAACGTGGCAGGAATTATTTCTCTAACTTCAATATACAGCTTTTAATGAAGAAATAATGGATGTCAACTCTGTGAATTTAATATATTTATTTAGAGAGCCGGTTTTCGACAGCTTTGCCGTCATCATCATCATCATCATGACTGGCCCTCTAAATAAATATATTAAGTTGACGGAAATGACGTCCATTATTTCTTCATGTAATTACATCAACAATACCGCATCAGAATTCCCACAATTCAACTTTTAAAGAAAATTGGAAATGAATGGAAATCATCAGAAACCAGAAGGCACAAATGAAAACACTGTAAAATATAAATAAAAGAAAATTAATAAAATTGAAACACAAATTTCATAATGTAAAATCACGTAGCGATTTGTAATGAACAAATTTTAAAATCCCAGATTGTTACGAACTTGCTTACCTACGGAATGTTCGGGATGAAATATACCAGGCGAAGGCGGTCGTAAGGTAGGTGGCTGCAATCGCCAGCCACAGTTCAGTGCTGAAGCAACGGAAAAGGACGGACCAAACTGGCAGGACTTGGGCCCTGGGAACCAGTAACTCAACGTCGGCGTCGGGAATGGCTGTGGAGATAGTGTCAACCTGCGCAAAAGAAACAAATCAACACACAAATATTGTACAGCAGTTTTAAAGGAGTCAGAAACACTGCAGGTAAGGACGTGTATCTGAAGAGGAGCTCTTTTAACTGCCGACATCCCTAACCTGGGGAGTCTGGAGACTTCGGAATACGGCTGCATGGACCAGTTTTAAATTCAGTAAAATACCGCTATCAATATTCTACAACTGCTATTGATGATGATAATATTAATAACAACAATAATCGTATTGCCTTACCTGTCCAGATGTACTGAACTTATAGGTTTTATCATTTGTTCTTAAAAGAGAATTTAGGGAATTCATGAATTTTATTGCTGAATCTTATTTATCTAATAAAATACTTTTTAATTGATATTCACGACGTGAATTTTGTTGACTAAAACGTCAACAAATATTTATTCCCAATAATTGATGCGTTCATGATCATTTGAAAGAAAGGAAAAGTTCAGAAAACCTGACTTTTAACTAAGACCATCTCCGAAGAATGCCATGTACAAATTTGCGGTTATGTTTTCTTATTTATTTTGCCCCACATCTCAGTTCAATAGAATCTTCAACACATTGGAAGAATACACAAGAGAAGATGATCGATTGACGATCAGTGGCATCCGGTGTGGGGAAGGGGGAGCTGGTGGAACTTCTTTCAGACATTGTCTAAATTGAGGCCCCAATTTTTACGAGTATTTTCCCGCCCTTATCTACGTAAGAAGCAAAAGAGTAGTTGTTCGGGACTACTATACGCATAATGCGTTATTTCATGAGTGGACTGTATGATTAGTAGTGATGAGGTACAGTTGTCCCGAAACCCTTTGACAATTCTTGGGATTGGCGCAGGAGTTGCAGGATACATACACAAGTAAAGTTCCAGCACAAACAAGAATTAATAAGTTATTGAATGTCACTTACAAGAAGCACAGCATATTGACATAAAAATTTTACTTGGCGCTGTCAATTCACACTTGTCCAAGTACGGTTATCGCAGTGACCTTGCACACTGCTGTAGTTACTTTTGTGCCGACCAGAAGCAGCCACGAGTTACACAGTTCAATTAATAATTACGGGCGTAAACTTACGCAAGAGTGACAGACACAATTTAAATGTTTACTGCCACGATTGAATTAATACATGTGCGAGCCGTATGCAGCTCGAGTTGCACAATTATACATTTTTTACACGCTACCACGCGGAGCCCTGAACACACGCGACCATCTGTCACGGTGTCTTTCAGTGGACTGCCGAATTCGGTGCGGCCAGAAGACGTTAGGAATGGGCTTCTCTCGCGCGGCAAAGGTGGGGATGGCGATGGCCATTACAATTTGCCATTTGATTTGGACATGGAAGAATCTGGGCGGCTTTTTGTCCGTTGCTCTCTGCAACGGACGGAGCGGGTGGCGACAGAAAGCCAGGCGCACACGTGCGAGCCGTCTCCGCCCGTTTGGGAATTCGCGGAAGAGCGGATGCGAAGGCGATGGCGTGATTTCGCCGCTCAACGGCCGCGCTCCTGCCGATTACGCAACTTAACTGTTTTGCCTTGCATTGTGAAAATTAACGTATTTATTCCTGCTTTGCTGTGGGCCGAACAGTAATCGTGAGTCAGAAAATGGCGAATTTTCGACACAAAACTCTTATTGCTTGCTCTGGTAACGAAAATGTAGATAAATTCAGTACTAAATATAGAAAAAATCCTCTAACACGTGGTGCAGCCAGAATCCATGTTTTGCTTCTTTGTGTTCATATAATAATAATAATAATAATAATAATAATAATAATAATACTTTATTGCACAAAAAAGTACAACGGCGAGTCTCAGTAAATACTGCTTTTCAAACTAACCACAACTATATTTCAACAAACTATATTTCAAAAACGTATAAAAAATATATTTTATTACCAATCAAACTAACTGCAATGGAAAGATCACTAAAAAAGCACTGTATGTATATTTTATCATAATTTTTATAATAAGTATATGTATATAAGCTGATTAAATAAAATTATATGCTGTAAAAACTAAAATTACTTCTTATTAATAAAATAATCAGACAATAATATTTATGATGGCGAGAGGTAAAAGTAACATTTTATTTTGCGAATAGAAAGGTTACAGCACGAGGCTGAGAGGCCGTGTGGCACAATTCTAGAAGCAAGACAAATCACGTTTACCACGTGCGTCACACTCTATATTGCAAACAGCCTTACTGACTTTCTTTGATTTTTAATTTAAGTACATAAATCATGATTGATTAGTGTCAGTTGTAGTGATGCGATCACACGAAAGTAGTTTGTTTTCTTGGTTGCATTTACTTCATCTAAACACAAGCAGCGTTTCAATTTTAGCACTAGTGCTTAAATTAAACTTTAGCACATTACGCTTGCTTTGGAATAACAGCATTACTAGTGGCTGTCTAAAATATATATGTTTGAGTAATTTTAATATTTTTGCGACTCATGTTTAACGGATATTTGGAATGCAACAGGCCACCGCACAAGGACAGCAGCTCGGGAAAGGAAACCTGTCAACGTGCGCTCGGGAAAGGGAAACTGATCGAAATATTTGAAAATCGTATTTCAATCTTCACAAAACTGTTGCAATTTTTTCCTGAACTCTGCTTCCCTACCGTATGCATTTTGGACTTTTTTGTCTTTCTTGAAGGAACTGAAGGATTGAAATAAGGATTTGTCATAATAGTAGGAAATGGTGCGGTGTTTACGATGCTTCTATCATCGAAATCTATATGAGGTGTTGGCTCTCCATCGTAATTTCTTTATTCTTGCATAAAGCTTTTTCGGCGCATTGCGGCCATCTTCAGTGCTACAAAAATAAATAATAGTAATAATGATAATATATCTAAATTACAAAAATAATTTTGTAATTTAATAATTTTTATAATTTAGATATATTATCATTATTACTATTATTATTTTTGTAGCCCTGAAGATGGCCGCAATGCGGCCGAAAAAGCTTTATGCCACAATAAAGAATTACGATGGAGAGCCAACACCTCGTATACATTTCAATGATTTGTCATAAGTATGTATTGAATAATTAAGACGCCACGCCATGTGTGGGCAGCCGAAAGTGACTTTTGTGCTGGGCCGCGTGTTCAAAAACCGTGCACCTAGAAATTTGTTGTTTCGTGATATCATGGAGCTCCGAAAAGCGGCGTTTTCAGCTAGCGCGATCGCGCCTAGGAGGGAAGGTAGGAAGGGACAGCGGAAGACTGTTAGGGAACGCAAGGCGGTGAATTGAGTGTGGTGGCAAGAGACTGTGCGGAGTGACATGCGTACGTAAAACGGTATCAATGACGTAAATGTAGACATTATGTAGAGCAAATTATTCAGAACGGAAGAGATGGTAGAAGTGGTGTCGAGAGTTTTTCTGGGGGTTAATGAAACTCAAAAACACCCCCGGTAGCAATGGCGCGAGTGATAATATCTTTCTGACTGTTGGATTGTGGTTTTGACAGAACATGCGCATAAACGACGGAGGACGGTCTATGGGCCAATGCCTTTTAACACTCCATCAAAACTGGAGACAAAGCTTAAGGGTGCTACTACAGGAGGCGCTAGTGTCGCCGGGTACAACTACAGGTTAGGCTCGCCAACTTCTGTACATAAAAATTGGCTGATTTCTGAAAAGTCTTCTAAATGTTAAATTATTCATAAAATATACCTACAATATACCTACTGTAATGGTCACCACCGCGTTATATGAGAATTGAAAGGCTCTGCTTTGAGCCACGGGCAACCAGTGCTGACAGCGAAGGTGAGCCAGAGAACTGACCAGGGCCTTTGTAACTCTCCATCAAAAGTTTTGATTCAAAACAAGAGACAAAGCTCGAAGGTGATACTGTAGGAGGCGCTAGTATCGCCGAGTACAGCTGCAAGTTAGGCTTGCCAATATCCGCAAATAAAAATTGGCTAATTTGTGAGAAATACGAAAAGTGACTTCTAAGTGTTCGATTATTCCTAATATACGCATAAAAGAAACCGCTGAAGAAAGCGCGAACATCGACGCTATCTTTTGCAACATTACGCGCCAGTTTGCGTCTCGCGAACGCACGCAGCAGCCACGTATCGATGGCAGCATTTCGTAGTTTAGTTCCTGTAAGAAGGTGCTAAAGGAGAGCGCGCCACTGTAATGGTCTCCACCACGTTATAAGGGAGTTGAAAGGCCCTGAGGCTGACCGCCGTGGGGTCAGCGGGTGGAGTCAGCGACTTCGTTTGGGAGCAGTTTCGGGCCACGACCCCACGGCTAAAGCAGCACGCCAGATCGCGGACGCTTTCACGCGGCCATCGTTTTCGTTGCCGGAACCGAGTTCCCGAACACGAGTGGCCGACGCCGCTATTCAAGGTGGTGCCACGGCGAAGGTTACCAGTCTACGCTACTACGGTAAGTACCCGATGGAGAATTTACTTTGCTATCTCTTTATCTGAATAATTTTGTTAGACACAAATGAGTGGTCGAAGAGACAAAACTTTGCCAAACAAATGTGGATTTAATGGTAAACTGGGCATTGGAAATCTATGGAATGTAAAAGATATGTTAACTGTGAAGTTTTGTAGTACCTTTTTTCATTTCGTTTGTGAACGTTGTTGTTGAATTGGAGTATTTACGCTAGGGGCGAAAATTAAATAAATAGAATTTCATCACATTCATATGGATGGAACTCGTGGGTGAGTGAAGAACCAGGGATCATTAGTAAAATATTAAACGGGTTTAGAATAAATCCAGCAGCAGATCGGTGATTCAAGGATCATATTAGACAACGCAAAACTGTATCACTTTTATGAAGTTACTTCTCGCGGTTCATGGTGGTGGAAAAGTATAGAGTTCAAAGTATATAATTGCTATGTCATGAGTATTTTGGAGGGTCCATCGTATGATAGTGTATTGAATCTGTAGTAACCCTAGAGAGGTGGCGCTTGCCGGAGTTACGTTAGAGGTGGTGCGGGGTCCTTTCTGACCCCTTTAACTTATTTCTTTATAATATTATATTTAGCAACAAATAAGTGTGAAATTGGTAATTTTAATAATGATCAATGATTTATAAGGTAGTTTTAACATAATGCACTATTATAAACAAACATGCAAATGAGGAATTGAAAAAATAAAAGAAAAAAATATCATTTATCTTTAATTTTATATAGTGACCCCATTTAAATTTTTCTGAATATTTCAATGACAAAGGTATCAAAAAATTCAATAAGTTACATTTTCTAACATTCCCACACAAAAATAAGTAAACAATGAATTGAAAATGTTGTAAGTCAAACAACATAACTTAGAAAAAGTACGAAATTTATGTTTGTATTGAGGTCACAAATATTTATAATGAATTATTGCATCTAAAATTTGGAAAAGATCATTTTGCATGTCTGCTCTGCTCACTGAACTACATTGTTTACACAAAACATCGCGATGATCTTTACAAACTTGTTTTTCTGCATTTAGCACAAAAAGTTAAGTTTTCCTCAAATTATCCATAATGTCAAATAAATAAACGATACTCTTCACGCTGATACATTCTATCAATGTACCGGCACGACTGAAGCCCTGCTGCAAGCTCTTCGCACTGCCGACCGAAGTGGTGGCGCGGGATCAGACAGATTATTTTGCACGACGGATAGACTGTTATCGCTCTTCCAGGAACCCTCGCGCTGTCGCGAAGTGCTTATATCTTTCAAACAAAAGCTAAAGAATGTGGTGAAAGGTATGTGAAATGTAAAGCTTCTGACTCGCAAAATTAGGCAAGTGCAGCTAAGCAAAATGCGTGGGGTCACAAGGGACCCCGCGCCATCTCTCCCGGGTTAAACAAAATGGATTATATTTCATGCAAAATGCGTGGAAGTATCGTTACATTCAGAGTTATCACAATCGTAAATTCTACAGTAATACTTTGAACTATTGTACTTTTAGAAAACATCTGCTTTTGTGCATTTTTTGTTTGTTTCTGGTTGCACAGAGACCTCATATGCATTGCCCACCATGGGGATATGTTGGATGTGTGACATCAATTCTAACAACATGTCAGGAAGGTAATATACACTCGTGTATATTACAGTTAATTAATCAATGTTATGTTCTGTTTCTCGGAATGCATTTTCATTTCTTTTCTATGGGAGAGCGTAGGCAACGCAAAAAAGCATCTCATCCTTAGTCTTTCATTTCCCTTTTTTAAGGAAATCAAGTATAATATTTTGCATTCTTTGTTCGGCGACCCCACGGACCCGTGCCGCCGCCCACACCGAGGATTCAGGAGGCGAAGGTGAACGTCACATACTTTATATATATATATATATATATATATATATATATATATATATATATTGAGACGAAAATGGACGAAATCCATTCGTCCCATAATAAATCTACAACCAGCCCGAACACCATAAGGCGCAGGCAGCTTTGAAAGCCGCGCGCCGTCGACGTCAGCGGATGACGAAGGCGTCGAATAATTTCGAAGCCTACAACCGGAACCGATGGTCGCCAATGAGGAGAGAGCCGAAAATCCCACGATAGCCATTGGTCGGCGTAGGTCACGCGAGGAGAGTAGGAAAGAGGCAGCCTGGTAACCGATGTAGAATTTTGGTCTTCTAGAAAGAGTTTCCGACGAGGCAAGACGGGTCTTCTAGAAAAAGTTGTCGACGAGGCGAGACGTGTAGAATGTTTCTTCTAGAACAAGTTTTCGACGACGTGAAACGTTGCTTTTAGAAAAAAGTTAACGACGAGATGCGATATCCGCTAGGAGCAGTTTTGTTCTAAAACAGAATTCATGACCAAGTACAACGTGAGTCGGTGCGTAATTCACAACTTCCAACGCCACCAGAACTTTCAAAGTGCACGGGAGCAAAGTGAAACGAGCCCGATGTTCAAATCAAGAATTATTTAATGAACTGTTGTCCGGAATGGGTTTGTGAGGAAGAAAATTAAAGACGTCTGAACTTTCTGAACTGACGTGTAATTCGCATTGAAGGAAAACGAAGAAAGAAGAAGGGAGAAGATAGAAGAAGAAGGTACAGCCGAGAAGTTGGTACGTGACGTGGAATACAGCGAGTACGAGAGGCGCCGCGGTGCAATTCACCGTTGCATCCCGAGGTCGCCATCGGGCCCGCCGCTACTCCACAGGCTCGCCGAGGCTTCCATTTGTTCGAGCGGCCGTGAAGACAGCGAGGTCATCGCTACGCCCTTCCCGGCTGCTAGTGGGCGAACGGGAGGTCTCCGGAACGCGCGCGAGAGGGGGAGGTGTAACGGTATTTCACCGCCATGCAGCAAACGAGAGTGAGTACCTGTAAACTTTGACACAGTGCTGTAAAAATACAAGGTATTAGCAGAAATAGGAGAGGCTAATGAGGACAATTCTAGATTTGGATTTGGTCTTTCTTTCATGTTCAAAGGGTCGTTCCAAACAGAATTTAAAATAGAATACGATGCTTACATGCATCTAAACCAGAACAATAAGTAACTTTGTTAAAATCAGTCTTTTTCTTTATCGAAAGAGTCAGTGTACATGTGCTTTTATGTGAAAGGCAATAAGTAATGCCACACTAATTTAAGTAGTAGTGAAAATCTTAAGAGAATGTTTAGGTAAATCCAGCTGGAAATAGGATTATCGAAATCTCTCTTAGGTGTAATGTGTACAGGCAGTGTAGGGCAAAGCAGTGGTTTGCCCGCTGCATGTTGTAATGTTATGTAATCAATTTGGTTAATGAATGAGATATAAAGCATTTGTGGATTGTGATTTTCCCTGGTCACTAAACCATGTAGGATTTCCTAGGGAGGGAGCATCCTATAAAAGAAAATATTTTGATAAACAACCGGCAGGGCCTGGCGACGAGGCGGTGACTGGAGCGCCGTGACGTCCTGGTGACACCCACGCCAGAAGCATTTGATTCTCGTGGGGTATATCCGCCCTAGCCCATCAAGGTTGGTTAGTGCCGGCATGTCGAGAGATGGCATGTTCCGTTGCATTAAATGGCGCCCAACGTGGGGCAGCCGAATTGAAGAATGAAGTTGACAAGAAGTTAGAGGCACAAGCAAGAAAAGTAGAGGAACAATCTGAGAAGATTGAAACTGTACAAAATAAATGTGAAGAAATGAACACGCGAATTGATTCAATAACTGAATTCGTCGAAATTCGTACGAAACGACATGAAGACAAAATCGCACAAGAACTGAAAGGGACTTCAAATCAGGTAGAAGTGGGCACACAAGAACGTTTGAAGGTGCTAACAAAACTAAACAACTTGCAAGCAACGGTAGATACCATGCCGGCAGCTGTAGGTTCGACGCACCCGTTAAACTTAAATGTGCCACCTACGTTGAAATTTTCGGGATCGCCCGAAGAACATCCATATTCGTTCTTAAAGGCACTAGATAGTTTTATGGCTCTTAGTCGCTTGCCAGAGCAATATAAAACGCATTTATTGTACCAGATTTTACAAAAAAATGCAAGAACATGGTTAGAAACGCTTGAACCGTTTCCTCAAACAATTCAAGAATTTAAAATAAAATTTTTAAATAGATATTGGAGCGAGGAAATTCAACTCAACCACAAGATGACAGTTATGAATACGTACTACAAGCCGACGCTAGGAAGCATGCGCGATTATGCGGCGGGGAAGATTGCTGCACTCAAGTTATGTTCGCCACCTATGGAAGACAAAGAAATTATTTGTTTATTAACAAGACATTTCCCATACAGCATACAGAACTTGATAAGAAGCATAGCTCCGCGTGACATTGAGGCATTCCAAAGCTTGCTAGGTAATTATGATATTACAGCAGATAATGTCATGAAGGGAGGCAAGACTAGTACGACGATTAATGCCATCAGCACGAGTGTGGGAGGTCAAGAGGCAAATCATCGAAACAGAGCGATCAACCAAACAATAAAAAGAATGATCGAAATACGGAAGAAAATAACTTTCGGAATGAAACGAAAGACCGAACTTCAAAATCAGGAGGGGAGAAGACTAATAAAACATACCCTCAAAACAAGCGCAAGACTAAAGAAGAAGAGAATAATGAAGAATTAGGGGACAAACATCAATGTCAGCCATCAACATCGGGAAACTGCCACAGTTCGATGTGAGCGGGAACCCCATGTCGAACAACGTTCAAGCTGAATACAACGTGGTTCCTGTAATCTCTGTAGGTGATCCACCGACGGGTGTCATATGGAATATGGTCACAACGAACGAGTATCCATATCGTTGTCCGGTGATTGAAGTATGCTGCGGCGACGTGGTGATGAAGGCGTTAGTGGACACTGGCTCCATGGCAACCATAATGGATGAAGACGCCTACAATGCGTTAAGGGAATCGAAGATTGAACTACCTCAATTGCCAATTAAAAGTACGCGAATTACAACTGCGATTGGAAACAAGTCGAGCCCGATCAAAAAACAAATTTATGCACCATTAGAAATAGGAGGCAAGGTCGATGACACGCCATGTCTCGTAGTAAAAGGACTCACGTACGCAGTAATTTTAGGCATTGATTTTCTCGTGGAGAATGATGTAATTGTAGATACCAGAGCCGCGAAAATTCTGATAGGTCGTGGAAACGCGAGAATTAACACAGTGATGAAATTTGATGAAGAAAAGTTAATTGAAAATGAGGATGAAATAGATTTATGTTCGTCCGCGACAAATGACTTGATTGAATCAATTGAAGAGAAAGTTAATTCCGCTGATCTCCTCGACAAAGAACAGAAGGCCAAGTTATCGAAGTTACTCATCAGCGCCAAAAGGGTGTTCGAGAAAAATCGCGAGCCAGTGAAAAATTACGTGTTTCGTATCCAACTCACAGACGAGACGC
This sequence comes from Acheta domesticus, assembly GCA_031308135.1. Classification (NCBI taxonomy): domain Eukaryota; kingdom Metazoa; phylum Arthropoda; class Insecta; order Orthoptera; family Gryllidae; genus Acheta; species Acheta domesticus. The sequence continues at coordinate 24,614,020 of JAHLJT010002406.1, read as the reverse complement.
CGTTCAAAGGACGCAGCTATCCTATACCAGTGGCGTACCAAGAAGCAATTTCAAAACAAATTGAAGAAATGTTAGAAGAAGGCATAATCAAAAGGGCGACTACGGCGTATGTCAATCCAATTGTAATAGTGAAAAAGCAGAACGGCACATTGCGCTTATGCTTAGACGCGCGTTACTTGAATTCGCTGACAATACCGTATAGGGATGTACCGCCCAAAATTGATGAAATATTGTTACGATTCGCCAATAAGGGGTACTTCTCATCAACGGACTTCAGCAAGGCATATTATCAAATGAGGTTGCATCCGAAGGATCAGAAATACACAGGGTTCGTCTACAAGGGGCGAAGCTATGTATTTCAACGTGTCCCATTTGGATTGCGTAACAGTGGAGCTGCGCTGGTTCAATGTTTGGACGAGATTATGAACAATGCTGGGTTACAAGACACCACTCTTTACGTTGATGATATCTTAGTTCATTCGACAGATTTTGAACGTCACCTTGAAGCATTGGGAAAGTTATTACCATTGTTGATTCAAAATAACTTGGTATTAAATCTTGAAAAATCCCATTTTGGTGTACCACAAATCAAATTTCTGGGATATGAAATCACGAAGAATGGAATTCAAATGGGATTGGATAGAATTAAAGAAATCGAAGCCATACCCCGACCAAAGAATAATAGGCAACTAAAAAGAATTTTAGGAGTCTGCAATTATTTTAGCAGGTTTTGCTATAATTATGCTCTAACGATAGCTCCATTATATCGATTATTGCGAAAAGATCAGAAATGGGAATGGACGGAACTTCAACAGAAGGCGTTCGACGATCTTAAGCATATGTTTTTACAAACATGCACGATTTCACATCCAGATTTCACGCAGCCTATGTATCTACAAACAGATAGTAGTGATTTGGGTGTGGGAGCGATGTTGTACCAAGTCATTGATGGGGAGACAAAAATCATCAATTTGGTCAGCACTGCTTTAAAAGGGCCGCAGATCCGTTTTACGACATCGGAGAAAGAAGCCTATGCCGTTGTTTGGGCCCTAACTAAATTAAAGAATTACTTAATGGGGAGGAGTTTTGTCATCAAAACCGATCACAAAGCCCTAATCTTTTTAAATCGTTGCAATTGGCAAAACGATAGGCTGATGAGGTGGTCACTGTGGCTACAACAATTTGACTTTCGAATCGAGTATGTCGAGGGGCAGAAAAATGTATTACCTGACTTACTCAGTCGTCAGTTCCCAGCTCCAGAGACGAATATCACCCATAAAGGCGCCGAACAAGTCAATGCAATCGATCTAAAAATTCCTCAAAGTTTTCTATGGGATTGGTCCACATTGGCAGACCTTCAAAATCACGACGACGAAATTAGTAAAGTCAAGCGTGTGCTTGAGGGAAGAGGGCAAACAGAAGACGAAGAAGTCGTGACGAAATTGCAGAGAGATCCCGAGAGGTGGAGATTGACCAATGACATGGTGCTGATTCGATTGAACACCGCTCCAATTACCTACAAAATTTGGATCCCAAAAGCGCACGCGGAGGAACTAATTAACTATGTCCACGCTCAAGCCGCACATTACGGGTCCACAAAAATTAAAAGCATTATAAGCGAACTATGTTATTGGAAAAACATGGATAGGGATGTGAAACGAGTAATCAAGTCGTGCGAGACATGCATGAGGACAAAGTTTCCGAATCGATCGTATGCGGGTACAGTGACACCGATCATTCCCGAAGGGAAAAATGATATCATTGCAGTCGATTTGTACGGGCCATTACCAAAATCGAGGCGCGGGAATAAGTATATCATGGTCATCATCGACTTGTTTACAAAGTTTACACAAGTGTACCCCATTAATAAGATCACCACTAACCAGTGTTTACGACAGCTGGAGAAATATTTAGCAATAGCAGGACAGTATCGTAGAGTCTTGAGTGACCATGGAACTCAATTCACTAGCCAACTGTGGAAAACAGCATTACAAGAGAAAAATTTAACTCCAATTTACTCGTCCATTCGCCACCCGCAATCAAATCCAAGCGAACGGGTGATGAAAGAAATGTCGAGACTGTTCCGAACTTATTGCAGCCAGAAACATGACGATTGGACCGAGTTAGTGCCCATGTGAATCGATGGTTGAACCACGTGCCGCATGAAAGCATCGGGATGAGTCCATACGAGGCCCATTTCGCCCGCAAACCACCACATGTGTTGGGATATCTAGACCGTGAAGATGTGACCGGACCGGAACCCTACCACACGGAACAACAAATTCTGGATAGGCTCCGCAAGGCTGCCGAAGAACGGAAAAAGAAAGTAAAAAGCCGACCATATGTGTTTAGGGTGAATCAAAAAGTCATGCTACGAACTCCAAAAGTATCAGTACCAAGGCTAAAATTATTTGCTAAATTCTTTCACCTGTACGAGGGACCGTACACAGTGACAAGATTGGTAGCTCCAAATGCAGCCGAATTAATAGATGAAGACGGAAGAGTAATAGGAACATATAACTTCTTCAACTTGAAACCTTACTAAATAACGGGTTGCTGATTCGAATGATCAGGTAACAGAAAGATGAAAAGTCGATGGGAAAAATAAAAGAATTCTTGAATAGTTCTCGTTGAAGATTCTTCTCCATCATTTTAAATGACCGTCGAAGAATCTTACCGTTATGGGGGCAATGAGACGAAAATGGACGAAATCCATTCGTCCCATAATAAATCTACAACCAGCCCGAACACCATAAGGCGCAGGCAGCTTTGAAAGCCGCGCGCCGTCGACGTCAGCGGATGACGAAGGCGTCGAATAATTTCGAAGCCTACAACCGGAACCGATGGTCGCCAATGAGGAGAGAGCCGAAAATCCCACGATAGCCATTGGTCGGCGTAGGTCACGCGAGGAGAGTAGGAAAGAGGCAGCCTGGTAACCGATGTAGAATTTTGGTCTTCTAGAAAGAGTTTCCGACGAGGCAAGACGGGTCTTCTAGAAAAAGTTGTCGACGAGGCGAGACGTGTAGAATGTTTCTTCTAGAACAAGTTTTCGACGACGTGAAACGTTGCTTTTAGAAAAAAGTTAACGACGAGATGCGATATCCGCTAGGAGCAGTTTTGTTCTAAAACAGAATTCATGACCAAGTACAACGTGAGTCGGTGCGTAATTCACAACTTCCAACGCCACCAGAACTTTCAAAGTGCACGGGAGCAAAGTGAAACGAGCCCGATGTTCAAATCAAGAATTATTTAATGAACTGTTGTCCGGAATGGGTTTGTGAGGAAGAAAATTAAAGACGTCTGAACTTTCTGAACTGACGTGTAATTCGCATTGAAGGAAAACGAAGAAAGAAGAAGGGAGAAGATAGAAGAAGAAGGTACAGCCGAGAAGTTGGTACGTGACGTGGAATACAGCGAGTACGAGAGGCGCCGCGGTGCAATTCACCGTTGCATCCCGAGGTCGCCATCGGGCCCGCCGCTACTCCACAGGCTCGCCGAGGCTTCCATTTGTTCGAGCGGCCGTGAAGACAGCGAGGTCATCGCTACGCCCTTCCCGGCTGCTAGTGGGCGAACGGGAGGTCTCCGGAACGCGCGCGAGAGGGGGAGGTGTAACGGTATTTCACCGCCATGCAGCAAACGAGAGTGAGTACCTGTAAACTTTGACACAGTGCTGTAAAATACAAGGTATTAGCAGAAATAGGAGAGGCTAATGAGGACAATTCTAGATTTGGATTTGGTCTTTCTTTCATGTTCAAAGGGTCGTTCCAAACAGAATTTAAAATAGAATACGATGCTTACATGCATCTAAACCAGAACAATAAGTAACTTTGTTAAAATCAGTCTTTTTCTTTATCGAAAGAGTCAGTGTACATGTGCTTTTATGTGAAAGGCAATAAGTAATGCCACACTAATTTAAGTAGTAGTGAAAATCTTAAGAGAATGTTTAGGTAAATCCAGCTGGAAATAGGATTATCGAAATCTCTCTTAGGTGTAATGTGTACAGGCAGTGTAGGGCAAAGCAGTGGTTTGCCCGCTGCATGTTGTAATGTTATGTAATCAATTTTGGTTAATGAATGAGATATAAAGCATTTGTGGATTGTGATTTTCCCTGGTCACTAAACCATGTAGGATTTCCTAGGGAGGGAGCATCCTATAAAAGAAAATATTTTGATAAACAACCGGCAGGGCCTGGCGACGAGGCGGTGACTGGAGCGCCGTGACGTCCTGGTGACACCCACGCCAGAAGCATTTGATTCTCGTGGGGTATATCCGCCCTAGCCCATCAAAGGTTGGTTAGTGCCGGCATGTCGAGAGATGGCATGTTCCGTTGCAATATATATATATATATATATATGTATGTATATATAAAGAGAGAGAGAGAGAGTGGGGGATTTTGTTCGAAATAAGGGGCTAGGCTGCCCATGAGTGTACCTCGTCAGCGAAGACGGCGACGCAGACGCACGCGAACATGTTGAAGTCGACGTAGTTGAAGAGCAGGTCGATGAAGCCGGAGAGGCAGGTGGGCAGCTCGCCCTGAGAGAAGACGTATCCGCCGTGCGTGAGGCTGCGGTGCTCGGCGCGGAGGCCCAGGCTCTGCTCGAGGGCGGCGAGCACGCGCAGGTCGCGCGGCACGACCTTGCGCATGTGCGCGGGC
>JAHLJT010002406.1:24513701-24608366 GCA_031308135.1 Acheta domesticus | reverse complement strand
TTACCGCTTATAAACATACTCGCATTGATCCAACATCTTGCTGCAGAGAGATTATTAGTCGCCAATAGGATAACTTTACCTAAAGACATAATATACTTGGATGGCCTGTGAACCCTCCGAATCAAGGGGGCTATATATTACGTCCAATAGGTCACTAGTCCACTGAAATCTCAATTTTCGACTTTTTGTGGGTGTAGATCTGTTTCGGGGTAACTATTCAATTATACATAATATTTTTTAAGAACTGATTTTTTAGAACAGATTTCATTTAAGACAAAAATGTATGTATGTAATATTGTACTTTTGCAATGTTAACTTTTTCTCATTTTTTATTACACATAAGTTCGCTCAAGAATAGGACCCGCACCAATTTTTATACTGCCTTTGAGCATAGAGAACATTTCAGGAAATGTTTTGGAGCTCTTATATAGAAAAAAATATAATTCGAAGTAAAAAAATTTCTACTACCAGTAATTTCGCACGAGTTTCGTGTTTTCGAAGTACTTGCACTGTTGGTTGCAGTAAAACGGAACATTGATTTATCAATAGTTGTTCAATTTCTTTTCTTTGTACTCCACGGCATAAAACGAAAAAAGGTACAATTTTTTATATTTTTGATTAATGATGATTGCATTTTGGAAGAAATACGAAATAGACACTATTTAGGCATTTAAATACAAAAAAGACATTTATTATTGAAAAGGCATTTATAGGCACTCACAAAATTCGCATATAATGCTCATATGCCTCAAATGAATAGTAACACAAAATATTGCGTTTACCATTGAAGAGAAAAATAGGCAAAAAATCCGCAGCTTATTATGATACATACTATGTCATTAAATTAAATAATAATTCACATCACGAGAGTTTCCTCGTGCAGTACCTAGGAATCCATTTCGACAGTAAATTAAGTTGAAAAAACACGTAGATTTTGTTGTAGGAAAGCCTGGAGATCTCTTCACTTCGTTAATGCGCATCCTAAAAATGGGTACGACAAACGCGAGGGAAATTGCTATTTATCTCTTGTTCGTCCGCTAATGAATATGGAACAATTTGTTGGGATCTGCACAAAATTATGCAGTGTAAGCATTTGGAAATAATTCAGCATAAGGCAGCTAAACTACTTTCGGGATAAGAATATGGCAGGTGGGATTCACTCAAAACAGGCGATCAGTAGCAAGACTCTGCGCCTTATATAAAGCTTATAACAGTCATCCAGCTTGGAAAGAAATTAATCGGCGGCTATGTATCCAGCTTGGAAAGAAATTAATCGGCGGCTACATACATCAGTAGAGGGGATCACAGGCATAAAATAAATTTAAGACATCAGAGAACGGATGTCGGGAAATTTTCTTTTACAAATTGAACGATAACGGTATGGAATTGATTGCCTGCAAAAACCTTTGAACCCTTTCCTCAAAGCGTTCAACAGTTTAGAAAATTAATATTAGGGTATTATTAAAAAAATGAAGGAGAACAGTGGGTTATATAGCGATGCATCAGTGTTCTATTGTTAAGTGAAGTGTCGTGCAGTGTAGAGCAGAGAAATAAAGAAGGAAATGTTTTGCAGGTATTAGTGAAGTGAAGTGCAGTATGATCCTAATTGTTAAAACCATTAAGGCGGAGTTAGGTTATAGAAGTTTTTTTCTCGTAATGTAAATCAATGTAGTTTAATGAATAAGTCAGATTTTATATTATTATCATTTCCTTATTTTACCATTGTTATTATTACTATAATTATTATATAATTTGTTACTTATATTACTTTATTATTATTATTATTATTATATTATTATTATTATTATTGGTATTAGCATTGTATGTTACTGAGAGACTGTGTATTTTTATGTTTTAGTAATTAGCTGCCACCGGTTTATATCCAATTGCAGTTTGAATAAATTTAACTTATCTTACCTTATCGAGAGGTTGACGTTGGCGTAATGTCGTAAACATGTGGTTGTATCACAAACATAACTGTTCCAGCCACTCTGTCCACGATCGTGAAAATATCCTCTAGTAAGTAAAATGAACCCGATCACGCTGCAATGACAGTGTTTTTCTGTACGATAAGTGTAATGAAGTGAATTTATGTGGAGAGGTTTTTAAGAAGCGGTTATGAGGAAGAGGGGTTTTAAGCAATGGTTATAAATTATATTCGATCTTCTCTTCAAAACGGTAGGGTGTAATTTTCTAATGTTGTTAATGTGAACGTGGCTTAGGGTTTGTGAACTTTCTCAGTAACGTCTTATGAGTGTGTTGAGGTTGATGAACAACCATTGTGTATATTTTCATCGAATACTGGAGCACCAAGATTTTGCGTTTACGTTTCGGCAGGCTTATGATTTTACTTTCATAGAGAATGATCCTAAACATTATAACACTCAAGACGATGATGAAAACCTGCATCACAGCTTGCTGCCGTTAGGTGGTATTCATTCGTGGAAAGTCTCTCCCACAGGACAACGACGTGGCAACTCCACTGATGGACAAAGTTTCTATTGAGTACGTTAGGCTTAGAACAAGCTCACATCAAGCAGTTTTCGAAACAATAGCATCATAGGCTGATATCCTGTCTGATTAAACGGTAGGGTCAAAACGATACCCCCCTAAGAGGGTGTGTTTTACTACCGTTTACTGACTGTCACGTATCAAGGTGTGAACTACAGCACTAAGGCTGCACTGATATACGCCAATTTTAGAAATTGTCAATTATGGAGGAATTAGTTCACCTACAGTGATAAACAGCAATGGCAAACGCAAGTGACCCACCTCAATGAAAACTACATTTATTTGGATACGTTACTGATATTTTTTTTTATTTATGATTGCTTCTTTGACGAACTTCTAGGGTAATTAAAAACCAAGATAATATCTACCAACCAACCCCACCATAATGTTCGTACGACCGATTTAATGTCTTATGCTTCAAAAACGTCGGTTGGTAGGCCCTGTTTAGTTTGAGGATTTGGGCCCAGTTGCACCCACCTGCAGGGCGCTGAGGACCACCACGCTGACCCCCAGCAGCACCCGGGATGAGCAAGAGGCGCCGCAGGAAGTCGCGGGCGAAGGGGAGGCCGGTCCACCCCGCTCCACGAACACAGCCAGCATGTCTGTCAGGCTGCTCCAGAGACCACTGCACAAAATATTCACAAAGTGGGCAACAATATTCAGAAGGAGATTCAACATCAGCAAAAGTCTCTCTGACCACATGGCTCCTATAATAACCATCCATAATAATTCCGTAATGTGTTACTTTTTTGCTTCCAACCTACCTAAGAGGACGTATTAAAACTGTACGAAACATTGATCTTGATATATTGATTATTTTGTTTCCGAGCGTGTCAACTGCTATGGTTATTAGTCCCGTAAGTGTGGCGCATGTTGTATCCCGAGAGGTGGCAATGCACCTTTCCTGCTGGAACGTGATATGTGCGCTATTCGTCGGATTGCAAGGTTTCTCTCAGACATCTCCATCGGTGAGACACCGCTCCTGCCGGAACAAGCTCCAAGCTTCCCGATTAATCTCCAGACATGTGTGGTAATTTAGAACAAGCAAATGTGTGTATGTGAGAGAAGAGAAGAGGAACAAGAATGAGGAAGAATAGATAGTGTGCGGTCCATGGCCTGTTTGTTAAGGTAATGCCCTGATATGTTCCTGGTAATTATAGTAGAAACCACGGAAAACTGCCGATCAGAGCAGCCGGTCGCTAGATTTCTCCTTCAGACGGCAGCTTAATTCGACACAGCTGGAGCAGAAAGACCGCCATTATCGGGACTTGAATCGTAAGGCCTCCCGTCAGAGACGCTGGAGTGACAACATATGTTTCCCTGAGCCAGCTCTGCGTACATGTTGATCTCGAGATTTAAATGGAAGTCTGCATTTTTTTGTATTTTGTGTGTGGTGAATAAGAGGCTCTGTGGTAGTCAATACTCCGCGCTTTGCTTGTAAACTCCATGAGCTTAACTTAGAGCTTGTCCCGGCTGGGGTGGTGCCCCACTGGTGAGAGATACCTGGTTGGGGAAAACTCCGCTAGCTGGCGATAGGTCAGCACTGGATCTTGCCATCCATCGGGAGATCACAGTCATCTCCCGACCAAAAACATGCGCTACACTTACGGGACTAATGACCCCCGTAGTTGAGGTGCCCAAAATCACTAACAGTCAATCAATCCAAGAGATTAAAGTGTATACTACACTTTTAATAATTTTCTTACCACAATTTTTGTACTATATTGACAGTTCATATTTGAACATGAATTACATAAATGTAATATTAAAATTATTTCAATTATTTCAGACCAAATAATGTGAAATTTCAGCGATTTAGATAAAGAAAAAGGAAAGAATCATTCAAAATATAAAATGTTTACTTTAACTTCACTAAACCTAAACCCAAACGTGGCAGGAATTATTTCTCTAACTTCAATATACAGCTTTTAATGAAGAAATAATGAAGTCAACTCTGTCAATTTAATATATTTATTTAGAGAGCCGGTTTTCCGACAGCTTTGCCGTCATCATCATCATCATGATGACTGGCTCTCTAAATAAATATATTAAATTGACAGAGTTGACTTCCATTATTTCTTCATGTAATTACATCAACAATACCGCATCAGAATTCCCCACAATTCAACTTTTAAAGAAAATTGGAAATGAATGGAAATCATCAGAAACCAGAAGGCACAAATGAAAACACTGTAAAATATAAATAAAAGAAATTAATAAAATTGAAACACAAATTTCATAATGTAAATCACCGTAGCGATTTGTAATGAACAAATTTTAAAATCCCAGAATTGTTACGAACTTGCTTACCTACGGAATGTTCGGGATGAAATATACCAGGCGAAGGCGGTCGTTAAGGTAGGTGGCTGCAATCGCCAGCCCACAGTTCAGTGCTGAAGCAACGGAAAAGGACGGACCAAACTGGCAGCACTTGGGCCCTGGGAACCAGCAACTCAACGTCGGCGTCGGGAATGGCTGTGGAGATAGTGTCAACCTGCGCAAAAGAAACAAATCAACACACAAATATTGTACAGCAGTTTTAAAGGAGTCAGAAACACTGCAGGAAAGGACGTGTATCTGAAGAGGAGCTCTTTTAACTGCCGACATCCCTAACCTGGGGAGTCTGGAGACTTCGGAATAAGGCTGCATGGACCAGTTTTAAATTCAGTAAAATACTGCTACCAATATTCTACAACTGCTATTGATGATGATAATATTAATAACAACAATAATCGTATTGCCTTACCTGTCCAGATGTACTGAAACTTATAGGTTTTATCATTTGTTTCTTAAAGAGAATTTAGAGAATTCATGAATTTTATTGCTGAAATCTTATTTATCTAAGAAAATACTTTTTAATTGATATTCACGACGTGAATTTTGTTGACTAAAACGTCAACAAATATTTTATTCCCAATAATTGATGCGTTCATGATCATTTGAAGAAAGGAAAGTTCAGAAAACTTGACTTTTAACTCTAGACCATCTCCGAAGAATGCCATGTACAAATTTGCGGTTATGTTTTCTTATTTATTTTGCCCCACATCTCAGTTCAATAGAATCTTCAATACATTGGAAGAATAACACAAGGAGAAGATGATCGATTGACGATCAGTGGCATCCGGTGTGGGGAAGGGGGAGCTGGTGGAACTTCTTTTCAGACATTGTCTAAATTGAGGCCCCCAATTTTTACGAGTATTTTCCCGCCCTTATCTACGTAAGAAGCAAAAGAGTAATTGTCGGGACTACTATACGCATAATGCGTTATTTCATGAGTGGACTGTATGATTAGTAGCTGATGAGGTACCGTTGTCCCGAAACCCTTTGACAATTCTTGGGATTGGCGCAGGAGTTGCAGGATACATACACAAGTAAAGTTCCAGCACAAACAAGAATTAATAAGTTATGAATGTCACTTACAAGAAGCACAGCATATTGACATAAATATTTCACTTGGCGCGTCAATTCACACTTGTCCAAGTACGGTTATCGCAGTGACCTTGCACACTGCTGTAGTTACTTTGTGCCGACAGAAGCAGCCACGAGTTACACAGTTCAATTAATAATACGGGCCGTAAACTTACGCAAGAGTGACAGACACAATTTAAATGTTTACTGCAACGATTGAATTAATACATGTGCGAGCCGTATGCAGCTCGAGTTGCACAATTATACATTTTTTACACGCTACCACGCGGAGCCCTGAACACACGCGACCATCTATCACGGTGTCTTTCAGTGGACTGCCGAATTCGGTTGCGGCCAGAAGACGTTAGGAATGGGCTCTCTCGCGCGGCAAAGGTGGGGATGGCGATGGCCAATTACAATTTGCCATTTGATTTGGACATGGAAGAATCTGGGCGGTTTTTGTCCGTTGCTCCTGCAACGGACGGAGCGGGAGGGCGACAGAAAGCCAGGCGCACACGTGCGAGCCGTCTCCGCCCGTGGTGAATTCGCGGAAGAGCGGATGCGAAGGCGATGGCGTGATTTCGCCGGCTCAACGGCCGCGCTCCTGCCGATTACGCAACTTAACTGTTTTGCCTTGCATTGTGAAAATTAACGTATTTATTCCTGCTTTGCCTGTGGGCCCGAAACAGTAATCGTGAGTCAGAAAATGGCGAATTTTCGACACAAAAAACTCTTATTGCTTGGGCTCTGGTAACGAAAATGTAGTAAATTCAGTTACTAAATATAGAAAAAAATCCTCTAACACGTGGTGCAGCCAGAATCCATGTTTTGTGCTTCTTTGTGTTTCATATAATAATAATAATAATAATAATAATCAATCTATAATAATAATACTTTATGCACAAAAAAGTACAACGGCGAGTCTCAGTAATTACTGCTTTTTCAAACTAACCACAACTATATTTCAACAAACTATATTTCAAAACGTATAAAAAAATATTTTATTACCATTCAAACTAACTGCAATGGAAAGATCACTAAAAGCACTGTATGTATATTTTATCATAATTTTTATAATAAGTTATTGTATTAGCTGATTAAATAAATTATATGCTGTAAAAACTAAAATTACTTCGCTTATTAATAAAATAATCAAGACAATAATCTTTTGAGTGGCGAGAGGTAAAGTAACATTTATTTTGCGAGTAGAAAGTTACAGCACGAGGCTGAGAGGCCGTGTGGACTTCTAGAAGCAAGACAAATCACGTTTACCACGTGCGTCAACACCTCTATATTGCAAACCAGCCTTACTGACTTTCCTTTGATTTTAATTTAAGTACATAAATCATGATTTATTAGTGTCAGTTGTATGGTGATGCGATCACACGAAAGTAGTTTGTTTTCTTGGTTGCATTTACTTCATCTAAACACAAGCAGCGTTTCAATTTTAGCACTAGTGCTTAAATTAAACTTTTAGCACATTACGCTTGCTTTGGAATAACAGCATTTACTAGTGGCTGTCTAAAATATATATGTTTGAGTAATTTTAATATTTTTGCGACTCATGTTTAACGGATATTTGGAATGCAACAGGCCACCGCACAAGGACAAGCAGGCTCGGGAAAGGGAAACCTGTCAACGTGCGCTCGGGAAAGGGAAACTGATCGAATATTTGAAAATCGTATTTCAAATCTTCACAAAACTGTTGCAATTTTTTCCTGAACTCTGCTTCCCCTACCGTATGCATTTTTGGACTTTTTTGTCCTTTCTTTGAAGGAACTGAAGGATTGAAAATAAGGATTTGTCATAATAGTAGGAAATGGTGCGGTGTTTACGATGCTTCTATCATCGAAATCTATACGAGGTGTTGGCTCTCCATCGTAACTATTTATTCTAGCATAAAGCTTTTTCGGCCGCATTGCGGCCATCTTCAGTGCTACAAAAATAAATAATAGTAATAATGATAATATATCTAAATTACAAAAATTAATTTTTGTAATTTAATAATTTTTATAATTTAGATATTATTATCATTATTACTATTATTATTTTTGTAGCCCTGAAGATGGCCGCAATGCGGCCGAAAAAGCTTTATGCCACAATAAAGAATTACGATGGAGAGCCAACACCTCGTATAGATTTCAATGATTTGTCATAAGTATGTATTGAAATAATTAAGACGCCACGGCCATGTGTGGTGGGCCGAAAGTGACTTTTGTGCTGGGCCGCGTGTTCAAAAAACCGTGCACCTAGAAATTTGTTGTTTTGTGATATCATGGAGCTCCGAAAGCGGCGTTTTCAGCTAGCGCGATCGCGCCTAGGAGGGAAGGTAGGAAGGGACAGCGGAAGACTGTTAGGGAACGCAAGGCGGTGAATTGAGTGTGGTGGCAAGACTGTGCGGAGTGACATGGCGTACGTAAAACTGGTATCAATGACCATTATGTAGAGCAAATTATTCAAGAACGGAAAGAGATGGTAGAAGTGGTGTCGAGAGTTTTTCTGGGGGGTTAATAAAACTCAAAAACACCCCCGGTAGCAACGGCCGCGAGTGATAATATCTTTCTGACTGTTGGATTGTGGTTTTGACAGAACATGCGCATAAACGACGGAGGACGGTCTATGGGCCAATGCCTTTTAACACTCCATCAAAACTGGAGACAAAGCTTAAGGGTGCTACTACAGGAGGCGCTAGTGTCGCCGGGTACAACTACAGGTTAGGCTCGCCAACTTCCGTACATAAAAATTGGCTGATTTCTGAAAAGTCTTCTAAATGTTAAATTATTCATAAATATACCTACAATATACCTACTGTAATGGTCTCCACCGCGTTATATGAGAATTGAAAGGCTCTGCTTTGAGCCACGGGCAACCAGTGCTGACAGCGAAGGTGAGCCGAGGAGACTGACCAGGGCCTTGTAACTCTCCATCAAAAGTTTTGATTCAAAACAAGAGACAAAGCTCGAAGGTGATACTGTAGGAGGCGCTAGTATCGCCGGGTACAGCTGCAAGTTAGGCTTGCCAATATCCACAAATAAAAATTGGCTAATTTGTGAGAAATACGAAAAGTGACTTCTAAGTGTTCGATTATTCCTAATATACGCATAAAAGAAACCGCTAAAAAAAAGCGCGAACGTCGACGCTATCTTTTGCAACATTACGCGCCAGTTTGCGTCTCGCGAACGCACGCAGCAGCCACGTATCGATGGCAGCATTTCGTAGTTTAGTTCCTGTAAGAAGGTGCTAAAGGAGAGCGCGCCACTGTAATGGGTCTCCACCACGTTATAAGGGAGTTGAAAGGCCCTGAGGCTGACCGCCGTGGGGTCAGCGGGTGGAGTCAGCGACTTCGTTTGGGAGCAGTTTCGCGGGCCCGACCCCACGGCTAAAGCAGCACGCCAGATCGCGGACGCTTTCACGCGGCCAATCGTTTTCGTTGCCGGAACCGAGTTCCCGAACACGAGTGGCCGACGTCCGCTATTCAAGGTGGTGCCACGGCGAAGGTTACCAGTCTACGCTACTACGGTAAGTACCCGATGGAGAATTTACTTTGCTATCTCTTGTATCTGAAATAATTTTGTTAGACACAAATGAGTGGTCGAAGAGACAAAACTTTGCCAAACAAATGTGGATTTTAATGGTAAACTGGGCATTGGAAATCTATGGAATGTAAAAGATATGTTAACTGTGAAGTTTTGTAGTACCTTTTTCATTTCGTTTGTGAACGTTGTTGTTGAATTGGGGTATTTACGCTAGGGGGCGAAAATTAAATAAATAGAATTTCATCACATTCATATGGATGGAACTCGTGGGTGAGTGAAGAACCAGGGATCATTAGTAAAATATTAAACGGGTTTTAGAATAAATCCAGCAGCGGATCGGTGATTCAAGGATCATATTAGACAACGCAAAACTGTATCACTTTTATGAAGCTACTTCTCGCGGTTCATGGTGGTGGAAAAGTATAGAGTTCAAAGTATATAATTGCTATGTCATGAGTATTTTGGAGGGTCCATCGTATGATAGTGTATTGAATCTGTAGTAACCCTAGAGAGGTGGCGCTTGCCGGAGTTACGTTAGAGGTGGTGCGGGGTCCTTTCTGACCCCTTTAACTTATTTCTTTATAATATTATATTTAGCAACAAATAAGTGTTGAAATTGGTAATTTTAATAATGATCAATGATTTATAAGGTAGTATTAACATAATGCACTATTATAAACAAACATGCAAATGAGGAATTGAAAAAAATAAAAGAAAAAAAATTATCATTTATCTTTAATTTTAATATAGTGACCCCATTTAAATTTTCCTGAATATTTCAATGGACAAAGGTATCAAAAAATTCAATAAGTTACATTTTCTAACATTCCCACACAAAAATAAGTAAACAATGAATTGAAAAATGTTGTAAGTCAAACAACATAACTTAGAAAAAGTACGAAATTTATGTTTGTATTGAGGTCACAAATATTTATAATGAATTTATTGCATCATAAAATTTGGAAAAAGATCATTTTGCATGTCTGTTCTTCTCACTGAACTACATTGTTTACACAAAACATCGCGATGATCTTTACAAACTTGTTTTCTGCATTTAGCACAAAAAGTTAAGTTTTCCTCAAATTATCCATAATGTCAAATAAATAAACGATACTCTTCACGCTGATACATTCTATCAATGTACCGGCACGACTGAAGCCCTGCTGCAAGCTCTTCGCACTGCCGACCGAAGTGGTGGCGCGGGATCAGACAGATTATTTTGCACGACGGATAGACTGTTATCGCTCTTCCAGGAACCCTCGCGCTGTCGCGAAGTGCTTATATCTTTCAAACAAAAGCTAAAGAATGTGGTGAAAGGTATGTGAAATGTAAAGCTTCTGACTCGCAAAATTAGGCAACTGCAGCTAAGCATAAAATGCGTGGGGTCACAAGGGACCCCGCGCCATCTCTCCCGGGTTAAACAAAATGGATTATATTTCATGCAAAATGCGTGGAAGTATCGTTACATTCAGAGTTATCACAATCGTAAATTCTACAGTAATACTTTGAACTATTGTACTTTTAGAAAACATCTGCTTTTGTGCAATTTTTTGTTTGTTTCTGGTTGCACAGAGACCTCATATGCATTGCCCACCATGGGGATAATGTTGGATGTGTGACATCAATTCTAACAACATGTTAGGAAGGTAATATACACTCGTGTATATTACAGTTAATTAATCAATGTTATGTTCTGTTTCTCGGAATGCATTTTCATTTCTTTTCTATGGGAGAGCGTAGGCAACGCAAAAAAGCATCTCATCCTTAGTCTTTCATTTCCCTTTTTTAAGGAAATCAAGTATAATATTTTGCATTCTTTGTTCGGCGACCCCACGGACCCGTGCCGCCGCCCACACCGAGGATTCAGGAGGCGAAGGTGAACGTCACATATTATATATATATATATATATATATATATATATATATATATAGTATGTATATAAAGAGAGAGAGAGAGGAGGGGGGGATTTTGTTCGAAATAAGGGGCTAGGCTGCCCATGAGTGTACCTCGTCAGCGAAGACGGCGACGCAGACGCACGCGAACATGTTGAAGTCGACGTAGTTGAAGAGCAGGTCGATGAAGCCGGAGAGGCAGGTGGGCAGCTCGCCCTGAGAGAAGACGTATCCGCCGTGCGTGAGGCTGCGGTGCTCGGCGCGGAGGCCCAGGCTTTGCTCGAGGGCGGCGAGCACGCGCAGGTCGCGCGGCACGACCTTGCGCATGTGCGCGGGCGCCAGCCGCCGCTTGCGGAAGTCCGTCGACATGGGCACCAGGTCCACGGCCGTGCCCACGCGCGCACGCACCCCGCGCACGTCACCTCCGCGCTTCTGCGGAAGAGCAGTCGCATTCATTGAGTCTCCCGTAAGATCTTTCAGATTGTTCAGTGAGAATATACTAAATTTTGAAAATAATAATAATAATAATAATAATAATTAATGATAATAATAATTATAATAATGATAATAGGAGTACTTGGAAAGACATGACAGAATGCGTAGTTACCTCCACTGGCAGATCTGTACCGCCCTCGAAGTTCCAATCACATGCTCCAAGTGGTACGAATACTCACCAAAACCGGTGACGCCTGTTGGACTCTATACAATATTATACGCCCAATAAAATTAAAACGGATCGCAAGATAGTATCAAATAAACCGGATATTGTTACTTGGAGAAAAACTCGTGTCTACTTGAAGATGTGGCTGTGCAGTTGGAACAAACGTCGTAACCAAAGAGATGGAGAAACATCTTAAATACCCGAGTTTGGTAATCGAAATCAGTCGAATTTGGAGCGTCAAGGCGCAGGTCGTCCCAATAGTTATCGGAGCTTTCGGGATTTGTTCTTCGAAATTTGAGCAAAAACTTAGCTTAACTCCCAAGGTCATTCAAAAGACTGCGAATGCGTTTTATTTGGAACCACCAAACTTTTGCACAAAGTATTGTGGGAGCACCGGCAGTCTTTAGAACTGCTCCTTAGCCCATTTCAGTCCCGCTGTAGTCATGCTACATCACTTTCTGATTACATTTTACCTCCACCCTGATTGCATCGCTTATTTATCATTTCAACCAATAACCGCAATTTCTGTGCATTTCTTTAACTCTATGGATTAATTTGACAAATAGATCATAGGATATGCGTTTGTTCTGTAGATTTCCGGATTTTTTCTTTGGTATGCGTTCAAATGTTATTCACCTAGCATTGCAAGGTTTAATTTTTTGTTGAATTTCTCAGCGATGGTGAATTTCTGAGATAAATGTATTTTCCGTTTTGAAGAATAGAGTTTGTTTTCAATACAAATTATCACTATATATGGATTTATATAAACTCTTAGCAGATATCTGAAAGAGAAATGTGTTGTTGCTATATGGCTACAACGAGCACATTAAGCATATATAACCTGCAAATGGAGGTTCATTCATATCTCTTGTAACTGCTTTTATGTAAAGATATAAACCTTATTTGAAGCGAAGATGTTTTCATTACAATAGAGGCTTGTATAAATTTATACATGTAAAATAAACCCAACAACTAGTATCTGCTTTGATGTACCAACGAGTATGACAGTGATTTGATTTCCAGTCAATACGATAAGGCTGTCGTTACTAGAGAAATATTGTTGAATTCTGTATAGATGCCGATTGAAAATAATGAAATTGCCGGTGTGCACAACAGCAAACTACATTAGCGAGGAAAACGTAATAAAAAAAATAAGAAAGGTACATCATATTTTAGATCACAAATAATATAAATAAATACAAAGGTTATCATTTGCTTATATTTATTTTCTATCTAGCAAAAGAGGACGTAAAAATACAGAAATGGAATTGTTGAAATAAATAAATACCGTCTCTTGATAAAGTAACGGCTTTCAGACGCACCGGAAGCAGTACAAACTACTCTTGTTACTATAAAAATTAGCAAAATATCGAAGTAAACATTTTTAATTTATTTATTTTAGATCGCTTTAAAAACATTTATGGCCAATAGCGACAACTATTGATTTATAATAGAAATATTTTTGTAAATTACAATAAATTGAAATATTATCAATTTTACAATAATTCAGATCACATGATCAAGATCAATATTTAGAAAATTTATAATTGACTTGCAACCTTCAATAGAAATAAACACTTGGGAGCCATGAGAGTATAATGATAAATACCGTTTTTTCCTTTGTTGTAATCATATTCAGGTGGCTTTTCAAAGATTAAATGTTTAAAATGTGAGGATAAAAAATACAAACCCAAAGAACTGCTTTTATAACCAACTTACGATAAAAGGGCTAGTTTTATTGTAGTTATATCTCGAACTATATTACATTAAGTTCATGTGCCTAATGTAGCCAATTGGCAACATTTCATAAAATTGTAACTAATGTGCGGAAAATGTTCGTTTGTAAGTCTTCCCATGTTCCCCTTTCTCAATTCTATGCCTCAAATATTTTGTTTCTTCGCAATGAATAATTTGGAATCGAAAGCTAGTTGGGATTGGAAAGGTAACCTGGAGTAGATTTTATAACCAACCGACTGATAACATCTTTAGTCGTAAAGTAAAGGAATAACAATAGTAATAATAATTAATATACCACTGTAAATGAGCGTACGCTCGGGGGCACTTAATCAAAAAATAAAAATATAAAAATGAAAAGAAGCAATTTATATATAAATATTTTAAAAAGAAAAAAGGAGATAAATAATGCAAATACAAAAAATAAATACAAATTAAAACGGAGATAGAAAAATATAAAGAATAGATCAAATGCGTCCACCTCTACTCCGTACCCATCTCTTTACTTCATCTCTGCATGTCTCTTTGAAAACCAGCAATTTATGCATTAACGGTAATTAACGTAATTTATACATTACATAACTCAAGTGACTGCGTCCACTTGACAACATACGTGTATGTGATTTTATTATGTACGGAGAATGAACTCACTCAAATTATGTACTGTTGACCAGTTTTGGTGTATTTACTGTTGCATATTGTTGACCAGTTTTGTTGCATTTACTTCTACAATTTCAAAACTTTAACACTATGCCCTTTGATCTTGACCTTTCGTAACTTTACAGCAGGCGCGCGGACGTAAATTTTACAATAGCAGATTTTTTGCATTTGCTGTAAACTCATTTTTGACAAAGCCTTCTGCATTCTTGGTATTCCTTGCAGGTATCTTTAGTTATGCATTCCTGCAGTCACTGTTTAGTTTGCATGCGATACTCGGTTTTTGTAACGCTCTATCGGGATAAGTGTATAGTGAAGTAAACTTTACGCTGTGCGCCTGCTGTTGTTGTAAAATATTGTATTATATTTTGGCCTAACCGGAACTTTGTGTAAAATGTCCAGAGAAAGGATTCTTGTGAATGAAATTCTGAATATTCTACAAGAGCTGTCTGATCGGGAGAAAGATCATGGGTAGTGATAGTGTCAGTGACCTGAGTACTGAAAACAGCCGAACATCAGCACGATACTGTGTCCGAACAAGAGCTTTCTGATACTAAATACGAATGATTATCAACTGATATGTTTTTTGCTAGTAAACATCATTCTTAGATATATAATGCAACATAAAATTGCATTGTTCTATAATTTTTTTCATGAGTTATTGAGTTATAATGTAAAATTTACAACACGCGCCTGCTGGTGTAAAGATTTTACGCGTGTCCGCTGGAAGGCACTGGGAGAGCAGATTACATTATGAGCGGAGGTAAACAAGAAGTGCATTCATAAGGGGAACGAATAATATGCTAATGTGAATCCTTAAATTATTTATTTACGGCTATTGCAATTGATCAGGTTGCTGCCTCGTGTTGTGTGCTGCCCCGTACGAACCTGATTTTCAGTAAGTAGTTTGAGTTGCTGGACACTTGGTTCTGGCAGGAACATGTTTGAAATGGCATCCCAATGAAGAATCAAGCCTGGTGCCTTGCATTGTGCATCCAAAGCCACATACAGGAACTGAAACAATAGATCATTTTTGTGTTGTGAAAATATTTCTCTAAAAGTTAATAAGGACACTGATTATTTGCATCATTTCTTTCTGAACGAGCAATCATTCAAAATTGATCTGCGACCCATGTTACTTTATTAAATTTCAACCAGACCATCACTTGTATATCAGGATCACATCTTTTTATGGAACTCCTATACAAATTCCATTACTCTAAGCGAGATGCGATAGTGATCAACTAGGTTCTAAGAGATGGAAAAATTAGTCCATTTTAAAATTTCATGGAGTTTTATTGGTAGGATCTGCATATCTTGGAGAGCAAAGAATTAAAACTTTCTAATTATTTTAATATTATTCTTTGATAAAAGAAATCTGAAGAGGTGCAGCCAACAAATTGTAAACAAATAACTATTTTGCGTTATCATCCTAAAAATTGTCTTAGACAAGGATCAAAATCCCGTTGTTTGCAAATCGATCGTTCATTACATGCTATAGTTTGCCCTCGTTTAAGACACATTCTCAAGAAACAAAATGAAAACATTTGTTCGAACATAAGCCGCTCCTCTTTATGCGTAATCCACATTGCTCTGCAGTATTCGCGGTCCATTTCGTAACGCAAGTCCTTGCGCGGATTACATAAAGCCCAAGATAAAATTATATTTTTTTACATTTACGAGTTTCGTAAAAATATTCTAAACAAGCACACTTATCTCAAAATATTTATTTGAATAAATGTTAAAGTCATTAAACATTTTCGTATATCAATTAAATTTACATATGTAGTTTTCCAGTTGGAAAATGGGGATCAGTGGGGATCAGATTAACTTACAAAATATTTTATTTCTTTCAAAAGATTTAATAATGAATTCATTATGATCCATTCAACACTTGTGAAACTAGATTTTACTATAGTATATGATAATAGTATGAGAGTTCCACAGTAGTATATCGGACTTCCTTCAGGGCAAACCTTTCTATCACCCATAACAGAGTGCTCTCTACTGTATGGAAAGATTCTGAAACTCCTGGCACTACCTCTACTGTAAACCCAGTAGATGTTGCGCGCCAGCAAAAATAAAACGTCTGGGCAACACCTGTAACCCTTGTGAATACTCGAGGAATAAACGTGAATTATATCCCAAGGTACCTACAATACTAAATACAGAACATACCCCAGAGCGAGAGAGAACGTACATACTTAATTTGAGCTGAGGAAGTAGCGCCGTCCGTGACCCCGATAAGCAGTAACTCGGGATTCCGTTCTCTCTTCACACTCATAGTGTCCAGCGTATTTCAATAATTGACGCGTGCACCTTTGACGTTTTCTCAGGTCACATTTCTGAGTGTTGTTTGTTTTTGTTTTTTTTTATTTAAGGTCGCATCAACTTCAAGGTATTTGCTTCAACAATTGCATTCTAACGTAATGGAGGTGAAACGATATGTTGATCATAGGGAGTGAAAGGACGAACGCCTACAACCATGCCCGAAGAGACTCTCGAACCCGCGACCCTTCGGTCCAAGATCGCTACGACACTACTGGCTTGGCTATCTCGGCCACCGAGCCGGCAATTCTGAGGTTTGTAGTGGTCTTTGTGACCCTTTTTGAGGGCCTTCTCACACTGCGCGTTTGCTTATCCCGACATTTGGCCACCCAACGCGCGATAGCGCCATAGGCGACGCAAGGGCCTCCCTCTCTCCACCCTTCATCTGGGAACGGAAGAGCTAAAAGCTGGAAACAGAAAAGCTGTGTTAAAATCAAAGACGTTATATTAAAGTACATACGCGGTTTATTGGACATCGACATAACGATCAGTATTGGCCATTAGGGAGAAGCTGTAGGAGAAACCGGATAGAAAAAGCGATAAACATTTTGAGATATTGATTAAGGCATTTTGTATGTATAGTTAACCAGGGAGTGGTAACGCGGGGGTCTGTGGGACCCCCATGATCCTTTCTTCCCGCTTCTTGTACTTCCCACGTTGGCTACCCTGACCATTGCTTCAGTACCTTTCTGTTTTTACTTTCTCGCCTTACGAATACTTCGTAAGAAGAGAAAGTTATGTAATCGTGCGGCGGAAAACGGGGAATTTTCGCCAGAAAATCTCTTATAGCAGGGGTCTGGTGACAAAAAGTGGATAAAACCTGTTGCTAAATTTAGAAAAAAATCCTCTATCTCGTGGTGTAGTCAAAATCCATGATTTGTTGCTTCTTCATACTTCAAAATTGATTGACGGCATTCCGTCCGTCTGTCCGTCTGTGGTCAACGCTAACGCCTAAACCGTTCGGTCGATTTTCTTCAAAATTGATATTCCCCGATGGTTTTTACTCGTCTCAAGGCCTCTTGAATTTGAAACCGATATCTTAGTATTTGAGGATACTTTACATGAAGCCCATTTTGAGAATTTGCAAATTAAAAAAAATGACTCCAAATTTTTTGATTATATTTTGTTGTTGAATAGTGCAAAGAACGTTGAAGGGAATGACGTAGGCATCATTTTCGTTGATAGGCCCAATTTTTCGAAAATTGCAAAAAACTGTTTAAAAACTGTAAAATTGAAGATAGAGATTTTCGCCTCAGACAAAGTCTGTTGTACAAAATTAGCACTTCAAATAAGGTCATGTACCATTTTTTGGAAAAACGAATAGTTTTTGCGTAAATTGCGATTCAAATTGACAAAAAAAATTTTCTCAAAAACCGCTCCAAATTTTTTCTTTAAATTTTCTGCACGTGTGTAAGGAGGGAAGGTAAATATATAAATAAACTAGTGGTGCTATAGAATGGCACATACTTTCTCGCAGTAGTTATTTTCCAAATGCCGATCATCCGATAAATTATGTGGAGTAAACCGTTTACCGCTGCCTTTCTTGGTCATGTTTTTTGAAAGACATGTTTTTTGCATGTTGACAATTACCGGCTTCCTAATGATAGAAGTGATACAAGAACGTTTTGACTGAAATATTAGTAGTTGTTCCGCAAGTCGGTCCCGTAGCGCGGTTGCACCTTCGGGTTGAGATCTTCAGTAAGGAAGGTACCGAGTTCGATCCCCCGTGGGGAATTTTAATTTGATGAATGTGATGTTGCAGGAAAAAAACATTGAAGAGTGTAGATACTTTATTGAAAATCATTTGAAGTACTTCTACTCACGAATAGATTCAATATAGATAAATATACAGGACTTGTCTGTGTTTACCCTAACTGCGTCTTTTAAACAATTTTTCAACACTGTTATTCGATTTCTGAAGCGTATGACATGTCAAATCAACCGTTGTATAGTATGTATCTGTATGAACCAATTTAAATAAAATTATGAGCATTTTAACGTTAAATTGTAATACAATATAACCAGAAGGCATGCGATAAACTTACAATCCCTAACGGTTCCAAAATTATTATTACTTTCTAACGTTAGGAATACTTCGTAATGCGGTTTATCGCTGCCTTTCTTGGTCATGTTTGAAAGACATGATTTCGCATGTTGAAAATTACCGGCTCCTAATGATAAAATTGATAGAATTACGTTTTGACTAAAATATAAGTAATTGCGATAAATGTCGTGGAAATGTCTGTATATATTTGTTCAAATTTTTAACTTTTAACAATTTTTTGTCTCTCTTCTCATATTTGTAAAGCGTATTACCATCCTATCAATTGTTTCATTGTCATACATTTACCATTTTATAGGTCGGTTCTATTCTTTTATGGCTCTGTTCGACAGAGGCGATGTTGGTGTTGCGTATTTGTATAAGTGCCGGTTCGTTGAATTTGAGTTTCGTTTGTCGGGCCTCGGTACCGAAACGGTTCGCTGGTATAGTACACTTTTGCTTGTTCATGGAGTAGTGGAATAGCAGGGACCGTGTAGAAGTAGAGCGAGAAAGTATGTGCGTTGGAAGCACCACTAGTTGTATAATGATATTTAGTGTGCTCTCAGTTTGCCAATTTCGTGAGTTTCATCCGTGTAACAAGCTGTTGTTTTGTTTGGGGTGCCCAGGGACCCCCGCGTTACCTTCTACGTTAGCAAAGATGTCTTCAGTCTCGTACATTCTATTAGTTTGGCAACGTATTGCATGCTGTATTTTTACGTTAGGATTCCCCTGCAAAGTTAATGCTGAAGTACTACGAATATTTGAGGTCACTTGATATGTTAAGAAAGGAGTTGAAGAAAACGCCAACTTTTGCTGAAAGCGGGAACAGAATATCGTTACTCACAGACCTGGAAAAAGCAGTCTGCACGCAATTCCAAAAGACCAGGATAATGTTTTCTTTGTTTATTGATTTTAATATGATTGAGAGAATTACATAATCCACCAATATCAAAATTTAAATGGATTTAGAGAGGAATAAAAATGATCGCAGTACCTATAAGACTGACAAAGCGGAAATGAAGGCAGTAATTGGGCTACGTATTTTGGCTGGATCTGTGAAATCAGGGCATCAAAATCTTGCTGAATTGTGGAATGTGGATAATATGGGTATTCAATTTTTCCATTGTACTTTGAACTTGAAAAGATTTCAATTTTGCTACGAAACATGGGCTTGGATGTGACAACACGTGCAGACCGGTAGAAAAGTTAACTCAAAATATTAGATGCTTTCTTGACGAATTCTCAGACTTGTTTAGCAACTAAATTCTTAATAAATTGTTTAATTACACGCAAAAAATTGTTAATAATAGAAAAAGAATATTATTTTAATTGGTTTTTCAATAATTTAGCATATATCATGAAAAGAGCGTGGGGGTCTGGAGACACCCCACGCTAACACTTTTGTTTCAAAAAGTCACGTTACCTCTGCAGGGTTAAAAACTATTGGTTTTAATTTCAAGAGTGAAATATTCCTTTAATTTTTCAACATTCTCATGAGACACTCTTTTCAGGAATACGCGCGAGGAAGATTCCAGTTTGCAATTTTTGAAAACTGAGTCTCCCTCTCTCAACCCTCCATCTGGGAACAGAAGCGTGGGCAAGAGTATATAATTTAACACTATCATACTTGTCGGGAGCTTAGAGCTTGCCCCATTGGGGCGGTGTTCCGATGATGGGAGATATTTGATTGGGGAAAACCTGAAGCAAATTGTTAGGTCGGCGCCGGATCTCCACATCCAGCGGCAGACGTTTACCGCCCTCTTAAGCGATAAAAACATGAGCTAGGTAGACTTAAGGGACTAATGACCTTGGCAGTTAACACAACCGTAATCACTAATCAATCAATACATCAATCAAACTTCAAACATCACTTGTAAAATTTGGATAACTATTCAAATGTTTACTTCTGTGATAAACTCAATGTGTTTCTACGGACTGGCTTTCATTTCACAAGTCTGTTCGAATACTTTCTCAGACAGGCAAAGCCATCGAGGTATGCAGCCCCTTCGGATCCTGTGTGTAGTATACTACAAACACAATTCCTATTCTTTTTACTTGAAATCGTTCATATCCGTTGTGTTGCGGGAAACGCATTAGTTGTAGCTTGCATAATGACCACTACACGTCAGACGATTTTATAAATCCGGCGGGAAGTCTCCGGCGGGACCGTTTAGAACAGTAGTGTCAAGGTCTTCTGCTGGTGGCAGTGGCACGCGTCATGGCACCATAGAATGCCACGAGCTTTTCTGCGCAACTAGCGTCGGGAAAGGAAATTATTAGTAACCTCGCCGTTTTACAATAGGGATGGCGTTGTCTCAAGTGGTGTGGTGATAAACTGCGTGGAGGGGCGATTTCGTCGTGGCACTCGTGCCACGCACTCCCGTTCGTGGCATTGACTTTGACAACACTGGTTTAGAACGTTTCTGTAACGAATTTTCTAACCATATGCGTTCGGAGGCGGTGCATCCGAAGGGCACCCCTCCCCCTGTGTGCGCCTGCGCCTAGAGAGCTCCCAGCAGCAGCGGGCCTCACCGCATCCCTGACGCCGTGGCGCTGCCACAGCGCCCGCAGCAGGGCGCGGTGCTGTCGCAGCGGCCGGCGGCTGCAGGAGCGGTCCCGCCTCGCCGTCAGCATCACCAGCACGCGCGACCGCTCCGTCAGCACCAGCCACGGCGCCTCGTCGTGCTTCACCACGTTGTAGAAGAGCGTGAAGTTGACGAAGTACCGGCTCTTGGGCGGCACGCGCTCCGTGTACGCCAGGTAGCGGTCCACTGCGCCCGCGTCCTCTCCCAGCAGCAGGAACGGCGGCTCGGCCAGCAGCGACGAGTTCACGTTCTTGTAGGAGTAGTTGGGTTTGAGGCGTGACCACGGGTAGTTGTATCTGGACCTGCGTAGGGGAAGACGCAAAAGAAATGTTACAAGTTGTTACTTGGCTATCCGAGATGAGCAGCGTCACAGTCGGTCGAACTGACGTTTTGGTCATCGTGTTATGGCCTTCTTTTGGGCAATTCTCCGGACGCGGAATCCTACGTATCCACAATGTTGGGATGAAGCTTGGGACTAGATTCTTAAAAGAGTTGTATCTGGACGTGCGTGAGGAATGTCAAATACGAAAGCTTATAATTTGATAAGACTTGGAACTAGATAGTTTGAGTAGTAGTTGTATCTGAACCTGCATGAAGATCGTCAAATAAAGAAGCTTATAACTGGATGAAGCTTGAGTGTACTTTGAGGAGTAGTTGTATCTAGACCAGTGGTGTCAAGGTCTGCTACTGAAGGTAGTAGCACGCGTTAGAGCATCATTCCATGCCACGAGCTTCTCTGCGCAATTAGCGTCTGGAAAGGGAACTATTAGTAAACCCACCGTTTTACAATAGGGAATAGCATAGAGGCGATTCTTTGTGGCACTCGTGCCACGGAGTCCCGCTCATGACGTCGACCTCGAGTACACTGATCTAGACCAGCGGAAGGAACGTCGCATCAGGAAGATTTTAACTTGAAGGTCGAGGTCGTAGTACTGAAACTAGAAGGTCGAGGTCGAGAACGTGTAGGATGGTGGGGACGGCGGTTGACTGAGGCGGTGAGGCGCGCTCAGCGTACAAGGGGCAGGCTTCGAGGTCGAGGACGTGCAGGATGGCGGGGACGGTGGTTGGCATGGGGTGGTGTAGCGCATTTAGCGTGTGTGGGGGAGACTTCGAGGTCGAGCACGAGCAGGATGGCGGGCGGGCTGGGTTGATGCAACGGGCGCGGACTACCTGGGGCAGGCGTCGAGGTCGAGGACGTACAGGATGGCGGGGACGGTGGTTGGCATGGGGTGGTGTAGCGCATTTAGCGTGTGTGGGGGAGACTTCGAGATCGAGCACGAGCAGGATGGCGGGCGGGCTGGGTTGATGCAACGGGCGCGGCCTACCTGGGGCAGGCGTCGAGGTCGAGGACGTACAGGATGGCGGGGACGGTGGTTGGCATGGGGTGGTGTAGCGCATTTAGCGTGTGTGGGGGAGACTTCGAGGTCGAGCACGAGCAGGATGGCGGGCGGGCTGGGTTGATGCAACGGGCGCGGCCTACCTGGGGCAGGCGTCGAGGTCGAGGACGTGCAGGATGGCGGGGACGGTGGTTGGCATGGGGTGGTGTAGCGCATTTAGCGTGTGTGGGGGAGACTTCGAGGTCGAGCACGAGCAGGATGGCGGGCGGGCTGGGTTGATGCAACGGGCGCGGCCTACCTGGGGCAGGCGTCGAGGTCGAGGACGTGCAGGATGGCGGGGACGGTGGTTGGCATGGGGTGGTGTAGCGCATTTAGCGTGTGTGGGGGAGACTTCGAGGTCGAGCACGAGCAGGATGGCGGGCGGGCTGGGTTGATGCAACGGGCGCGGCCTACCTGGGGCAGGCGTCGAGGTCGAGGACGTGCAGGATGGCGGGGACGGTGTTTTGCATGGGGTGGTGTAGCGCATATAGCGTGTGTGGGGGAGACTTCGAGGTCGAGCACGAGCAGGATGGCGGGCGGGCTGGGTTGATGCAACGGGCGCGGCCTACCTGGGGCAGGCGTCGAGGTCGAGGACGTGCAGGATGGCGGGGACGGTGGTTGGCATGGGGTGGTGTAGCGCATTTAGCGTGTGTGGGGGAGACTTCGAGGTCGAGCACGAGCAGGATGGCGGGCGGGCTGGGTTGATGCAACGGGCGCGGCCTACCTGGGGCAGGCGTCGAGGTCGAGGACGTACAGGATGGCGGGGACGGTGGTTGGCATGGGGTGGTGTAGCGCATTTAGCGTGTGTGGGGGAGACTTCGAGGTCGAGCACGAGCAGGATGGCGGGCGGGCTGGGTTGATGCAACGGGCGCGGCCTACCTGGGGCAGGCGTCGAGGTCGAGGACGTGCAGGATGGCGGGGACGGTGGTTGGCATGGGGTGGTGTAGCGCATTTAGCGTGTGTGGGGGAGACTTCGAGGTCGAGCACGAGCAGGATGGCAGGCTGGCTGGGTTGATGCAACGGGCGCGGCCTACCTGGGGCAGGCGTCGAGGTCGAGGACGTGCAGGATGGCGGGGACGGTGGTTGGCATGGGGTGGTGTAGCGCATTTAGCGTGTGTGGGGGACACTTCGAGGTCGAGCACGAGCAGGATGGCGGGCGGGCTGGGTTGATGCAACGGGCGCGGCCTACCTGGGGCAGGCGTCGAGGTCGAGGACGTGCAGGATGGCGGGGACGGTGGTTGGCGCGGGGCGGTGCAGCGCGCGCAGCAGGGCCGTGGTGGCGTCGCCCAGCGCCGGAGAGCGCGGTCCAGCGCCCAGCGCCAGCACCGACACGGCCTGCGCCCCGCGCGCCGCCCACGCCACCAGCGCCTCCCGCCCCGCCCCCTCCCCCTCCATGGCGGGCGCGCGCAGGCGGGCGGCGGCCAGCGACACAAACGCCAAAGCCCACCACACGCAGCCACCACGCACCCACGCCATCGCTGCAACAGGAGCAGCGTTAATCTTGAGTTACCAAAACCACAGTGTCCCAAAGGCTGCGCCTATTCGAGGAATTATTATTATTATTATTATTATTATTATTATTATTATTATTATTATTATTATTATTATTATTAATATACAACATTGTTTTTCCTCGGTATTCGCCGGAATATATATTTGACTTTGTGTCGGGTTAGTAACCAAGACACAGGCCAATTCATGTTTCATCGTAATTTAGGAATTTTCGCACAATCCTACATGTGTTTAAGATTATTGACTTTTGCATCATTTTGAAAGTATATTTTGGTATTTGAATAAGTTCCAGATTTTTATGGATGTTATTTGGTACAACTCCTGTGCATGAAATGACCAGAGGAATGATATGGACTTTTTGAAGATGCCATAGTGCCTTGACTTCTGCTGCTAGTTCTGTGTACTTCGTTATTTTTTCTGCGTGTGCTGTTTGAAGATTTGCTGTTTGTGGAATAGTGATGTCAATCAGGTAGCCAATCTTTTGCCGTTTGTCTACGAAGGTTATGTCAGGTCTGTTGTGATGAATGGTTTTATCTGTAATAATTTCTCTGTCATAGTACAACTTATAGTTTGAACTTTCAAGTACAGAATCGGGAACATATTTGTAATATGGACAGGTTGTTTCTTGTAGTTTGGATTTCGCCGCCAGTTTCTGGTGGATAATATTTGCAACTTGATTGTGCCTATAGGTGTAATCCGTATGGGCCATTAATTTACATCCTGATGTGATGTGCTGTATGCTCTCAACCGTTGTATGACATTTTCTACATTTGTCATCTATCGCTTGTTTGAGGATATGTTTTCTGTAACTTTTAGTGTTGATCACTTGATCCTGTATGGCAACCATGAACCCTTCTGTTTCGCCAAATAGATCACCATATTTTAGCCAAGCGTTTGAGGCTTTTTTGTCTACATGAGGTTGCTTGAGATCATTTGCATGGCGTCCATGGAGTTCCTTTCTTGACCACATGTCTATTTTGTGGTTATTATCTGCAAACTGTGAAGAAATGTCCAGCTGTTTGTTGTTAAGATCAAGAGGGGTTAATTTGGTATCTGCTTGAACTATTGCAGCGTGTAGTTCTGAAGTTGCCTGTTTCTCATAATAGAAGTTCCTTAATGAATTGATCTGTTTATAGCACAGATTCTTTAGATCTATTAGGCCTCGTCCTCCCTCATTTCGTGGAAGTGTTACTCGTTCTATTGCGCTATTTGGATGGTGATGTCTGAATTTTGTTAGAATTGTGCGAGTCAGTCTCTGGATATCTTCGAGATCTGTGTCGCTCCACGGTATTATTCCAAATGAGTATGTATACACTGGTACTGCAAATGTGTTAATTGCTTTTATCATGTTCTTGCCTGTTAATTTGGTTTTCAGGAGTGCCGTGATTCTCGATTTGTACAGTTTTGTCAGTGATTGTTTGATTGCCTTGTTGTCTGTGATTGCTGCCTGATCGAATCCTAAATACTTGTACATTTCTTCATCATTCATTGCCTGTATCGTCATTTGATCACTGAGGCTATTGTCTATCTTCTGTAACTTTCCTGTTTTATCTACGTGAAGTGTCTTACATTTGTCAATGCCAAAACTCATATGGATGTCTTCCGAAAATGTTCGAGTTATTTCAAGGAGATATTGAAGCTGTCTGTCTGTCGAACTGTAAAGTTTGATGTCATCCATGTACATTAGATGTGATATGGTATGGATGGTTTTCTTATTTTTACGAATTTTGAATCCATAGTGAGTACTATTAAGTTGTGTTGACAGGGGGTTAAGAGCCAGACAGAACAACAATGGGCTTAAGGAGTCCCCTTGGAAGATGCCTCGCTTAATTCTGATGTCTTTTGTTGTGATTGTGAAGTCTTGCTGCCTTAGGGACAATGTTGTTCTCCAATGAGTCATGATCTGCTCCAGAAAGTT
This sequence comes from Acheta domesticus, assembly GCA_031308135.1. Taxonomy (NCBI): domain Eukaryota; kingdom Metazoa; phylum Arthropoda; class Insecta; order Orthoptera; family Gryllidae; genus Acheta; species Acheta domesticus. The sequence goes on along the minus strand of JAHLJT010002406.1, from coordinate 24,582,206 downwards.
AATGATGGTTTCATTAATTTTGTATATGCGGAGAACTTCAATAAGCCAACTGTGAGGAACGCTATCGAATGCTTTCTTGTAGTCAATGTAAGCCATGTGCAAGTTTCTATGGTTTTTATGTGCTTGCTGGAGAATGACCATATCTGTTAGGAGTTGTTCTTTACATCCTTTATGTAGTCGTCTGCAACCTTTCTGTTGTTCTGTCATTATTTCTCTGTCCTCAATATAATCTTGGATTTTACTTGTAATGCATGACGTCAAGATTTTGTACATTGTGGGGAGGCAGGTGATTGGACGGTATTGAGAAGGGTTTCTGTGTGTCTCTACTTTTGGGTTTCATGTACGTAATACCTTTCGTTAAGAATAAAGGCATGTCTTCAGGGCTGTTAATGACTTGTGTGAAGCACTGGGCCAACTTATGGTGAAGCGATGTAAACTGCTTGTACCAGAAATTTTGAACGTGTTCTGGGCCAGGGGCTTTCCATTTGTGGGTTTTGCAATTGCAATGCTGACGTCTTTTACTGTGATCTCCTGATATAACATTGGCTCTAGAGTTTGAACATTATTTATTTCTTCCTTAATCCAATGTGCCTCACTATTGTGATGATGAGTTTCTGACCAAATGTCTGACCAGTACTGTTCCAAATTTTGTTGATCTGGTGCTCCGTTGTTCTCTCGTTGGAAATTGCAATTTGGTCTGAGTTGTTGATAGAACACTTTTTCATTCTGACGAAACATTGAATTTTGTAGTTTACGTTCTGTTGTTTTATTATTATTATTATTATTATTATTATTATTATCATTATTATTATTATTAACGTACGGTCTGGTTGACGGGGACATGGCCATTGGCCGTAGTTTTGCACATGTGTATTCGACCCACGCTTCCTTTGATGTCTACCCCTGCCCGGGCTCACGACTACTTTTTCAGTCAGACGCGGGCGTGGACGTCCCCTTATACGTCTGCCAGATGCCGGTCTCAGTTAACTCGATACCAATTTTCTGATTGGAAAAACGTTAGATCTCGTTAGGACGGGAATCGACGGAGGGGTTTAATTTTGTCGAGCACCTTTCAGGGTGTTTTACAAGTCATAAGCATGACATGGCCACTGTGGAAATTTTCGCCCTTTGAAAACCCACTTGCCTCAGCCGGGATCGATTTAACGCACTGGCAGCTAATCTTTCGCCTACAGTCGCTTATTATTATTATTATTATTATTATTATTATTATTATTATTATTATTATTATCATTATGATTATTAATCTGTAGTGAGAATTGCTCAATCGCAGAATATGTTTTGGTATATCCCGAAGACTCGTTAACGCAAACATGGAAGTCGAGATGGGTCGGTTTTCGTTTACTTGGTCTTAACCATCTTAAGTATCCACATTAAATAAATGCCCTGAAATGAAAATAATTCATTTATGATTAATCATAGCGTATAGAAGCATTCAACGTTCAAAAACCTTTTTTCTTACGATAGAAGTCCAAAGAATGATATTTTTCCGAGGGAAAGTTTCCGAAGGAAAGAATTTATCCTAAGTAAAGCTTGAAAACATTTTTATTACATTTTTATTACAAAACATTTTTAAACATTTCTTTGAAGATTATTTCATTCAGCTATTTGATTAAAGAATGTGTTTTGTTTGTTGTCCACGCAAACTAGAATTTGAGTTGTCTATGTGATTCCTGTTGATTACTATTAGATGGTCTAGATTTTATTGATTACTTATTACTTGATGATTGGCGTGATTACTGTTAGAAAAAATCGTTTACCTACAATCGTCCTTGAAATAATTACGGCGCAGTAGCAAATGGGGCAATCCCTACATAGTATTTGCGTAAACACCTCGTTTGCGTGCGTGGGGAAAATCAGTTCCGTCTCTCATGGTTAGACCACGTCCCGTGCACCAATCGAGACATACGATGTGTCATCCGACGTGTCTCGGTCTCCTGACACTGATAATTTGTTTTAGATTCGGTCATAAGATACTAAGGAATTTCCAAACATGCGTTGCTTCGTGTTTTGGCGCTGCGATCGTGGTAGGTATGCAGGGAACTAAAAAAACACCCAAATGTATCTAAGCAGGCGGCGTTTATTAAATTTCAATACTAATACCGAAATAGATGAAGACGAATAGAAAGACATAGAGAAATACATAGAGGAAAAGACGACGAAGACGATGACGACGAAGACGACGAAGACGACGAAGACGACGAAGACGACGAAGACGACGAAGACGACGAAGACGACGAAGACGACGAAGACGACGACAACGAAGACGACGACAACGAAGACGACGACAACGAAGACGACGACAACGAAGACGACGACGACGAAGACGACGACGACGACGACGACGACGAAGACGACGACGACGACGACGACGACGAAGACGACGAAGACGACGACGACGACGAAGACGACGAAGACGACGAAGACGACGAAGACGACGAAGACGACGAAGACGACGAAGACGACGAAGACGACGAAGACGACGAAGACGACGAAGACGACGAAGACGACGAAGACGACGAAGACGACGAAGACGACGAAGACGACGAAGACGACGAAGACGACGAAGACGACGAAGACGACGAAGACGACGAAGACGACGAAGACGACGAAGACGACGAAGACGACGAAGACGACGAAGACGACGAAGACGACGAAGACGACGAAGACGACGAAGACGACGAAGACGACGAAGACGACGAAGACGACGAAGACGACGAAGACGACGAAGACGACGAAGACGACGAAGACGACGAAGACGACGAAGACGACGACGAAGACGACGAAGACGACGAAGACGACGAAGACGACGAAGACGACGAAGACGACGAAGACGACGAAGACGACGAAGACGACGAAGACGACGAAGACGACGAAGACGACGAAGACGACGAAGACGACGAAGACGACGAAGACGACGAAGACGACGAAGACGACGAAGACGACGAAGACGACGAAGACGACGAAGACGACGAAGACGACGAAGACGACGAAGACGACGAAGACGACGAAGACGACGAAGACGACGAAGACGACGAAGACGACGAAGACGACGAAGACGACGAAGACGACGAAGACGACGAAGACGACGAAGACGACGAAGACGACGAAGACGACGAAGACGACGAAGACGACGAAGACGACGAAGACGACGAAGACGACGAAGACGACGAAGACGACGAAGACGACGAAGACGACGAAGACGACGAAGACGACGAAGACGACGAAGACGACGAAGACGACGAAGACGACGAAGACGACGAAGACGACGAAGACGACGAAGACGACGAAGACGACGAAGACGACGAAGACGACGAAGACGACGAAGACGACGAAGACGACGAAGACGACGAAGACGACGAAGACGACGAAGACGACGAAGACGACGAAGACGACGAAGACGACGAAGACGACGAAGACGACGAAGACGACGAAGACGACGAAGACGACGAAGACGACGAAGACGACGAAGACGACGAAGACGACGAAGACGACGAAGACGACGACGAAGACGACGAAGACGACGACGAAGACGACGACGAAGACGACGAAGACGAAGACGACGACGAAGACGACGACGAAGACGACGACGACGAAGACGACGACGACGAAGACGACGAAGACGAAGACGACGAAGACGAAGACGACGAAGACGAAGACGACGACGACGAAGACGACGAAGACGACGACGACGACGAAGACGACGACGACGACGACGACGACGAAGACGACGAAGACGACGAGTCGGTCACTGTGTCCGATTGCGGTAAACGTTGTGTGGTTTTCAAATTAATTTTTAAAATATGTACAACGACAATTTGAAAGAAAAACATTCCGAAATACCTTTTGAAGTCAATTTTATGAAACTATTACATTACCGAAGTTCAGGAAACCCAAAGGTAGAAATCGTGCTCAATATCACAAAATAATTGCAAAATTTAAGTGTTTAGTTCGCGATGCAGACAAAACATCTTAACGGAATAAAGAGGACTCTGGACCGAAGAAAGAAAAAAAAAATGAAACAACCGAAGAATGTTTAAAGCGTCGGCGACGCCACACCCAGCTAGTAACTTCATATTTCATTATTAATGAGCAGTCTAAATTAACAAGTCTTAAGGCATATTTCGTGTTTCAGACGTACCTTTTCAAAGTGGATGCTTTAATTCTTGCGCCAGACTTGATCTCAATTGAACTTTTTCACTGTTGCCTTGCTGGTTTCAAAAACTACAGTGTAAGTGTGTGGTAGTAAGCAACGTTGAGTGGTGTTATTTTCTGATTCATTCTGTTTCTCGATTTTTTTTAACTGGTGTAACTCCGACGTAACTACCAGAATGACACATAATTATTGTGGTAGGAACTGACTTTGAAGTAGATAGGCTTTGACTTTAAAATACAGGTCACATTCTAAGCACAAAATTTAAGCTAATTTCCTTTACGTACAGTTTGGAAATGTTGGAAAGGAAGAAAAGTGTCTCACTGTCATGATCAATCAATGTTTAGAAGTAATAAAGTGAACTATCTAGCAATGGCCTTAATGGTAAGCTTGCAATGTAAGACTTGGAATTTTAACTTTGAAATTATATTAGGCTGCATCCAAAAAAATTGAATTCAAGGGCTTAGTGAACAAAGTTAGTTTTCGATGCAAGAACATAATCGCCACCTATAAAACAGTTTTAAAATGGGTTTAGGGGTGCCACAAACCCCATAAACACCCCATTTTCGGCATTTTTCGCTATTTTTAGAAAATAAGGAATAAATACTATTTAATGTGACCTTTATCAACGGATTTTTGGCTGAGGTGGTGCCCACGTTACCCTGAAACAATTTTATGATCATCAAACAATACTTATTTGACTCAGTGTGCCACATTACTTCAAATATGGATAATTTTACGTTAAAACCATAGAAATAGACACTTTTCAATTGACCATAGCTCCATAAATATTTATCTAAATTACTTTTAATTTAGATAAGATTAGAGCTCTACTTTAAGATCTTTGCTTCTCATAATTTAATTATTTCACTGCAAAATTGCGCTGCGCGCCTTCAATAATTACGACCCACATTTGTGCCACCCTGCTGTATATGATTTCATTATTCACAATTAGGCTGAATCGAAAATTTCTAGAGGCTTGGCGAAAAAACGTTAGGTTTCGATGCCAGAATAACATCGGCACCAATAACATCGTTTTTACAATGGATTTAGGGATGCCACAAACCCCATAAATACCTCATTTTCGGATTTTCGCATTTTTTAGCATTTTTTTAGCAAATAACGAATAAATATATTTTAATGGTATTTTATCAACTTATTTTTGGCTGAGGTGGTGCTCACATTATTCTACAACAATTTTGTGATCATCGAACTTACTTTGACACAAACAGCGGGCCACATTAGTCTGAAAATGATCGATTTTAAGTTAAAACGAAAGAAATAGACACTTTTCAATTGGCCGTAGCTCCGTAAATTTTTATCCAAAATACTTATATTGTAGACGAGATTAGAGCTCAAAAGCTCTGCTTTACGTACTGTGCTTTACACAATTCAACTATTTTACTGCAACCGTTTAAAATTGCGTCGCGCGACATCGTTATTAACGACCCACAATTGTGCCGGACTGTTGTAACTGATATGACTGTTGTGTTTGTTCACTATTAGGCTGTATTGAACATATTTGTAGAGAAATTAAAGGGGTTTTGATGTTTCTAGACTTTAAAGAACAGTATAGGGAACTTGGGAACCTGTAAGCTATTTTTTCCCTGTCTGGTTTGATGCGTGCGACAGTGCCCATTTTATTGCGCTCCCCGACCTCTCCTGGGTGCCACATGGGCCCACTCCTCGGTAGCCGAATTGCTTAACTACATTCTGTGAAGTTACGCAGGTTAAGCAACTCGAGGCACCGCGGTTTCCTGGATGGGTGTCCGTCGGGGAACCCCGGGGATCTCTCGGCGCCGAGTCCCTGACAGCAGGGGTAAAGACAATGACTGAATTCAACTGATGATGACTGACTAGCTAAACGGAGGATAACTCAAGTGCGGCGTCAGTAAACGGTTAGAGAACTTTGTTACAAGAAAACGTTACAGAACATAGCTAGTGGTGCTACAGAATGGCACAGACTTTTCCATATTAGTTTTCTATTTCCCTTGGTCTAGGCTAGTGTCGTGGGGGAAGGGGTCTGGCACCATGTGCAGGGGAGTGGAAGGACGGTAAGGGCAGAAGGTGCCCTCTGGGCCATTCCCTATTCTATTAAAGGCCTAAGGCGGAGGAGAGGGAGCAATAAGAACAGGGATGATCCCAGTCATGGCAAATAGCAGTTTATTGGAGAGGTGTAACTTGCATTGGCACCGACGTAGCCCAGCCTCGGCGAGGACGGTTCTCCGGAAGAGCGACTTTGCAGCGGCCATGGCAACACTCGAAGTGCAAGGCGATCAGGGGCAAGGGCGGGAAGCTGCTAGCAGGACCCCGGAGGGCCTGTCTGGACTGGCAGGGTGCAGGAGTGTCGGCAGGGCCAGTTAGGGCCGATCTGAACCGACAGAACGGTGAAGGGAGGTCGGCAGGGCCAGTTTGGGCCGATCTGAACCGACTAGGGTGAAGGGAAATCGGCAGGGCCAGTTTGGGCCGATCTGAACCGACGGGGAGTGGAAGGTCCCTGCACACGGGCGACGAGCTCACGAGTAGCATTCGTCCCCCCGCCAAGCGGAGGTTAAGCTGTTATATAGGCCTTTTCTGCTGAGACGCTCATTCCGTGGCGGAGGCTACGTCATTATGCTTACGCGGGCGCCAGCCGTCTGCGGCCACGCGACACTAGCTATTCGGACTTGCCACACACTCTTGCTAGCTATCACTGCCCAAAGTACATTTTTTTTGTCATTTTCTTAATTTTTCGGTTTTCTAATAGTAGAACAAAAATATTACTTTATGAATATTAAAGATATTAAAGAACCATAAAACCTCGTCCAAAATGGCAATTTTCTTTGAAAAATTTGGATCCGTTTTCAAGAAATTGGCTTTTAAGCGCTATTATAAATTCGAAATTTAAAGCTAATTTTCACAGAACATTTTAGAGTTTTTGGAAAACTTTATTCGAAGTCATTTTACGCACTTAAACTCACAAATACAATAGCGTTTCCAAATCTCTGGAAAAGTGCATATAAACAGAGTGAGGAATCTTTCAAAAACATTACATTTGTGTAATTTTGGAAAAAACAAAAAATACCCTAAATTGAACTTTGTGTCATATAAAAGAGTGCAATCCGTTCCAAAAGTTTGAAGAAAACATTTGCAGTCATTTATGAGAAAATGGCTTTTGAGCGTTTTTGAAAATGTAGAATTTTGAGCTAGTTTTCTCAGAACACTTCGAGTTTTCGAGTAACTTTACTTAACAATATTTAAAGCACATGTACTCATAATTATAATAATGTGAACAAAGTGCCGCCAATGTGAATATTAACGACGTAAGAGAAAAGTAAAATAAATACATTTTTATAATTCAAAAAAGAGCAATCCGATATTTATGTCATCTCGTAGAGTTCATTTAGCACTATCATTACCAAAAGTTTAAAAGAAATTTTGGAGTTGTTTTTGAGAAAATCTTATTTTGGGTATTTTTTTAATTTCACATATTGGACGATATATTGCGCAAAAACTAAGTTTCAAAACAAAAAAATTCCAGATCTTAATGAAATAACTAATTTAGAGAACAAATTTCCTTTGAGGAAAAATCTCTTATCTTCAATTGTGTATTTAGAGGCAGACGCCGAATAAAATTCAAACTTTTGCAATTTTCGAAAATTCAGAGTTAATCGAGAAAATTGTACCTATGCCACCTTTATAAGTGTATTTTACTCGATTCTTACAAGAAATTTAAAGTAAACATTTAGAGCCGTTTTTCAGAAAATTTCGAAAATTTTCGTGGGGCTTTGTGCTAAGTACCCTCAAACTTTAAAGAATGTTTTTCAAAATCTCGAAGCTTCGACTCGAGCCAGATTGCCAGATGTTTCTTCAATTTGAAAGACACCTTAAGGATGGTTTAGGCGCTAGTGGTGTTTACAGACGGACGTTTTAGGGTTCCCTGATACCGAAAAAGTGTTGTTTTTTTTTCAAAACATCTGTTTGTCCGTCTGTCCATCTGTCCGTCTGCCCGTCCGATGTCTGTGAACAACACTAGCGCCTAAACCATAAGTACGATTTCTTCCTAAATGAATATTCCCCGGACGATTTGGTTTCACTTGAGACGCCGCGATTTTGGAAAAAAAATTTTCAAAATTTGAGGGTACTTTACATAAAGCCCCTCAGACATTGTCAAACTTTTCACAAAAACCGCTCCAAATAAAATTAGTTCTCTGTAGCGAGTTCTTTCATTAAGATCAGGTACATTTTCTTGAAAATTTTAGTAGTTTTGGCGCAATATTGCGTGCAATATGTGCAATTTTAAAAAATTACAAAAACAAGATTTTCTCAAAAAAGCTCCAATTTTTTTCTTTAAACTTTTAGTAGAGATAGTTATAAATGTACTCTATGAGATAACATGAAGGCCATATTCCTTTATTCTTTTGTTTTCTTCAAAACCTCTCTCACGTCGGAAGTATTTACAATAGTGAAGATTTGTTCACATTATTATATTTACGAGTATATAGCTTTAAATAATGTTAAATAAAGGTTCTCGAGTACTTAACCGTTTCCTGTAAAATCTAACTCAAAATTCCGCCTTTTCAGAAACGCTCAAACGCCATTTTCTCAAAAATGGCTCCAAATTTTTTCTTCAAACTTTTCGAACAAATAGTGCTAATTGCAATCTTTAATATGACATAAAGTTCATTTTGGGGTATTTTTTTGTTTTTCCAGAAATTACACAAATGTGATTTTAGATCTCTCACACCTTTAATATGCACATTACCAGCAGTTTGTAAACACTATTGTTTTTGTGAGTTGATGTACTTCAAATGTCTTTGCATGATGTTTTTCGAAAACTCGAAAGTTTTCTGTGAAAAAGAGCTTCCAGTTTCGGATTAGTGCTTAAATGCCATTTTCTTAAAACATCTAGAAACTTTTCAAAGAAAATTGCCATGTTATGACGAAGTTTTACTGTTCTTTAATATTTGAAAATTAATATTTCCGTTCCACCACTAAGAAACCAAAAAATTAAGAAAATGTCAAAAAAAAAATGTACTTTTGGCGGTGATAGATTGCAGCTGGCACTAGTAAGTCAATTCCGAATAGCTAGCCCAGACCCAAGGAATTAGAAAACTAATACGGGAAAGTCTGTGCCATTCTGTAGCAGCACTAGTTTCAGTATCAGTGGACCCCAAAATGTGTTGCTCTCAAATATTAATATTCACCATAAAGAGAACCATTGAAACATTTTCTGCTGAAGCATGTTCTTCTTTACATCCTCATTTATTTTAACTATCAATGAAAGTTAGATCCATTTTTTGACAGACCTTGATAATGGAAGCAATTGAAGATTTTCAAGTAAGTATGTGGAAGACAATGTTGGCAACTTTAGGGGTTTCTGTTATATTTCTTATTTCTTTCTTTTTCTGTTATTCAAGAAACTTGGGAGTGAAGGAACAAAACTAATGAGTAGTAGTATAATATTTGTTTTTATCTTCATTTTACAGATTTTGTTGATCTGTTCATGTTTAAGTATTTTTTATACAAAATACATTAGAAGTGTATTAATTTATTTTATTGACACTGTATGCAGTTGTGATGAGATTTAATTACTCAAAATGAAATGTATTGTTTAAGAAATATGTTGCATTATGAACATTGGTGTTTTTTCTATGCCCTCATTTATTATTTTACAAATACGCAATAAATGGACTTGTTTTGTTGTAGATTAGACCTAAGAAACAAGTTGATTCCTAATTGAGTGTATGTCTTCATTGCTTAAATTCTTACCATTTGGTAGTATTCACAGTTGTATAATACTTTCATGACAGCAAACTATTGTATTTTATCTTTGCTTTTTTGATGTGAAGATTTACCTGCTGTAAATAACTTACATCTCACTGTTGTCAATTCTGTATTTCTATGAATATTTGCATTTTATTCATAGGATTCATTGAAGTTTGTGCTTAATTATTTGCGACAGTTATAATTCCAGTTTAAAATGTACAGTCTTAGTCTATATTGTGTACAGGTATATCAGCAAGCTGAGGGAACATGATGATTTTCCTGGGTTTACTACACGGTCAGTGATTGATGTTAAGTCCGAGTGAGTAGTTTACCATTGTGGGGGCTCCCACCATCTCTCACTGAATGTATATGAAGGGAAAAATACAAAAATTCTTTTTTCAAATTGTCATGTTTGTCATTGAATTGTTATCCCATCTATTTTATTAACTTCAGTAGTCCAATTTTGAAATGCCGAGCTTTGTATTTTTTTATATAAACTCTTTTAACAATTTTTGCAAATCAATTTTGTCATTCATTCAAAATTGTATTATTGTTGAGCCAATCTTGCATGAAAGTTGATTGAATATATTTCATTTTGAGTCAACACAATGCTGAGAAACTTCGTTAGTTTCTGGAATTTAATGTTTATTAGACTCAGACTCTCACCCCAAATTCTGAGTGGATATTTTACTCACTCTGCGTGTGGGATGTAGCCTACCCACCATATCCACATTATCTGCCGGACCTGATTTACTCTGACCCACTATCACTTCTAAAAACATTAAATTTGCTACTGCAAGGTAGGGAAATAATCAGAAAAGTGTGTTGTAAAGAAGTTGTCATGTGCCCATGCAATCCAACAAATTGTACTGTTCCAGACACCTCCATCATGTATCGTAAGTCCATAAAATCTAATTTTCATCTCTTCTCTAACCATGGACCTCCTTTTATAGTTTTAAAAGTTTAGCTACCTGTACTTCACAGCATGAGTGACCAAAAAAGTGCAAAATCTCAAAATGTATGTAAAATTGAATTGAGTGTTTGATATTCAAAGAAATTTAATGAAGCTAAGACTTCCTGTTTAATAATACCTAATTGCATTTTGCTTACACTTCTTGGCAATTGGCTGACTGCATTTCATGCAATTCACTGACTACATTTCATTTTATTATTGGAATCTTATTTAAAGTTTCATGGTACATAGCAGCAAAGAAGTAATATTAATACCACATAAAACATTTCCACACATGTATTATCCAAAACTTGTATAAACATTATAAACATCTTCTGCACACAATGGTGGATAACCCAAAAATAAAAATTAAGGGATTTATCCATGCATAGTGAGCACATATGACATATCGCACAATTCAAGACCTGGCTTTTTGAAGGTGGTTACAGCATGATGTTATTTTTTCTTTTTATATATTTATTTGGTTAAAAAACAGTAAAAACTATATTTGATCATTTGGAGAAAAAGATAAAATTAAATTAATAATTTGCAGTATGTGTAGACAGATCCAGCTATTTAACTGAAGAAGATAAAAGTGAATTATATTGAGATGCATTTTTATTAGATGAAATGTGATTCTCCAGAGACAGTAATTAAAATTTGCTCCCCTGATCAATTAAAAAAAATATTTGGCAATGTAGTAAATGACTTCATTAGTTGTTTTTTTCCAGTTATGAAAATTAGTTTGCACATCAATTGAAGTTGCCCAGCACTGATATAGGGAAAGAAATGAAGTGTTTTTTTTATAATTATGAATGCATTACCAATCTTCATTTTTCTTACCTTTCTCTTTTTAATGATGAAAATTGTTTGAAGAATTTTTGAGAGAATGTCCTTCTCGTTATCAATTAAATTTTAACTGGTTAAAAAAGTAGATCTATTCTGTAATTTATTACTTACGTAATAAATTTAATTGTTAAATATTTATTTCTTATGAATGTTGTTTTAATGGAGTATCAATATTAAAATTAAAAAAATGTTTTTTTCTCTTAACTAGCTGAAGTACCAGGTGTGGCCTGGATTTTCGTTCATCACAATTATCTATTGGATAGGAAAAAGAATTGATTCTAACTATTGTGTATCTCTGCCATGGCTGGCCCTGCCCTGCACAAGGACCAAACCCATTAAACTTTTTTATTTTTATTTATTTATAATGTCAATAATGGAGTGACATACTATGGGGAGCAGTCCAAAATTCCGTCTCACCTGTCCCTACCTCTGTCCCTGCTTTATTTGCTACAACCACTGTTGCTATCACAATCATTGTTGCTATAGACTGCTATAAACAGGTGCATTGTTGTATTCTCCCAACAAACTTGCAGTAACCATTTTGATCTTTAGTTACTAAAAGCCTAATAGCGATATTGAAGGATTTTAAAAGCTGTAATAGAAACTTTTATGGGCTTTCAGAAGTGTTTTAAAATCATTTTAGTTAATTTCTTCATTCTTTTTTTGAGAAATTCACAAACAAATGGAAGAGTGTGTACTTAAATTTCCTTTAAAGTGTACAAAAGAGAAAGAGGGTAATTTTTAAGCAATTTCGTGAAGACTGTAACTGTTCTTTTGTTTCAAATGTTGTGTATGTAAAATTTTATTAACTCAAGAATAAAACTGGAAGAATTGTATGGAAAAAAAACAATAAATTAACAAACATTCTTGTTATTTGAGATAAAATAATTATTTCACAAAACATAGCATATACCCTAACAAAACAATCTTCCATGCACTGAAAACTTTATTAATATCAGATTTGGAGTTAGAGAGATTGCTGTTGACAAACAGAGAGACAAAAATCTTTAAAACTATTCAGTTTCTTTTAACATAATCTAAACAGGAATCTTAAATTATAAAAAAGGCAAATATTTTGAAATCATCCACTCCTGAAATTTATTTACGTTAAGTTTAGGAGTATATGTTTTTAATAATGTAAAATTTTTAATTTTTTTTAATTTAAATAATTAATTGATTATTTTTTACAGAAATGTTTAATTTATGGATAATTATACAAAAGATTTTGTCCATTTTGGAACCTAGTATAGAATTGATGTTTAAAATGTTACTTACAGCACAGAAATTCTCAAAACAGAAAAAGTTAATGAAAAGAATAAAAAAGTGCAAATAAATACATAATATTTAAAGAAAGAGAAATGAAGCAAACAATCACTAAATATTAATGATTTTACTTTCTAATCTGAAATTTTTTAAACTAGCATTTTACATTTTGTTTATGAATTATTTATTATATTTAGATGGTATACATTTCAAAGCAAAAATAATGAAATCAAATATTATTGAAAAAGGAATATGGCTCCAACAGAATTTATATTTGTTGGACTTTACTGAATGGATATTTAGTATTATAAATTTAATGTATTTTTCAGTATAACCTATTTTTTCCTAGTATGGCCTTCAGTAACTGTGATATTGATTTTATTATAGTTTCTATAACATCACTTCTAGGTTTGTGTCCCTGCTAAAGTTAATGTCATAGTATATTTATGCCCCAAACAATACATCAAATCACTAGAGCAACAGTGTGTTTACTAATCATATCAACTCTAAATCAAATGATGATGTGTCTATTGCAAAAACAGTACATGATTTTACAGTTGACTTATGGATCTTTTGGAAAAAGGAAAACAAGAGAAAAGGGAGGAATATTGGTTTTGTATGAACAGATAGCATGTATGGTCTGGGGGAATAATATGATTTTGAAATATTACTCCTCTGTAATAATGTAAAGTTGCATTGGAGAGACACTGTAATAAAAGAAAAATTAGAAAACAATAATTTTTATTAATTCAGAATAATATGTGTTTAGAGTTTGAGCAAACCAATAGCCAACAGTAGAAAGCAATTGCCACAATATCTAATAGACCTTTTGGAGTGCAACTCTCTCTACAGGTAGAGCACATCTGTGAATCAATGCATTATTTAAAAATTGATTTCTCATTCATCTGAGTGTTCTGAAAAATAATGGAACTGTAATTACAAAAAGAATTGTGTAGTAGTCTTCCTTGGTCTTGTTGATCCGAAAGACAGTTTCAATTGACAGAGGAGTTTTTAAAATGGCAACTTGCATGATATTTTATTTTCATTCTGTGTGCCAGAAGTGTTATGTTAAGACTTTCTAAAAGATACAAAATTTCTTAGAAAATAATTCCATGATTCTTTGGAAGTCACTTTCTGTAGCAAATGGAAAACTTTTCAATTTTCATTTTTTCATATTTTTTACTGTTTAAGGTATTACATAACAGATGAATACTTGTCACAAATTCAAAAGAAATCACATTAGAAGCAGCAATTAACTGGAAAGATGCAAGAACATGAATATGTCTGTTTAAGATTTTAAATCATTTTGATATGTTTTGTAAGTGATATCTAGCCTTTGAAATGCTATGTTAATTCACTCAAGACAACTTGCATAATGTAAAATAATATTTTTATAAAATTTTAATGAATATGAGGAGTAAACTTTGTGATATCTTAATTTTAATGCATTTAATATCTATGTTGCCACTTCAAAAGTTGGAAATTTGGACTTTTCTTACGCAACGTAGAGTAAATGGTAAATATAATGTGCTTCTAAAAGATCAATAGAAAATACTTTATATCCTTTGTGTTTTATCAGTGTAATTGTACATTGAATTGTACCTTTAGTCAAATAAATTGTGCATTTCCATAATTTTGAATAATATTATAATACAGCAATTCAATCAGTGGCGGCTCGTGACATTTTTTTCTGGTGGGACCAGGTGTAAAAACACCAATATCATCTCAGAATCAACGACATATACAATTAAAGAATCGTCATTTAATCAATCGCTTAATATTAATTAATTAATTATCAGTTAATTCAACCTTTAAATCTATAATTTTTCCACAAAAAACAAGTAGGAATTTTTTTAAGTCATTTAACCAAATATTGGTATGTAAATGGAAACAAAATATTTTTACAAAAATTACGCTAAAGCCATAGCTCATCTTTTGGAATGCTGAGATTTCGAAAGGGGAACGTATCGTAAAATTAAGTCAAGTTGACTTCAACTTGATATGCCAGTTGTTTAATCAGCTTGCAGAGAAATAAAATCAGCTACATCTATGTCTTTCTTCACTTCCTCCAAATACACTTCATACATACAATCTAGCAGCTCCTTTTTTGTCATGTTTGAGTTATATTTATAAATATAAGAATTATGTAAATGATCATCTAACACACTATCTAGATTTCTGAGTAATGATAAGTATACAAAATTGCCATGGTCTTTTGAATCTTCAGATTCATCATGCCCTCTCAATGTTAGTTCTTGAATGATGAGTGCCACAGTATTTTACTAAACACTCAATCATTCTACCTAAAATATGTCTATTTTTTGCGACTTGTTCATTATGTTTCTAAATTGAAATTTTGATCGCCGAATCAATCTGTACAACAATATTCACAGTTCCAAAGTTGTAAATTTGCAAGCATTTTCTAAATGCAATGCACTTTCTTTGTGTTTCTTTATCCTTTCGCTCAAATGTTCCAGATCCTTACTGCCTACTGTCTTCTACAATCCCCCACCAAATAATAAACAATAAAAGCAAAATTAGCTTCTTCGCTCACAGTCAACTATGATTTTTTTCTGAAACTTTGAATTACAAAATGTTTGTTTCTTCTTTCCATCAACTTGTGTAAATGATAAGTCACTCGGTTGATGTGCTTCTAACTGTTTAATATCATTTTGTTTCTTCAAGTCCCGGAGAAGAAAATGGAAAGCAGTGTAATGAATCCATTGTGTTCATCTTACAGGGTGCAGAACTTCACATTCACTTTGAGAAAGGTGCGCTCAGACTGCCGTATCTCTGTGAAGGTCTCACTGATGCGGGCCCCTAGGACAGCTAAAATTAGCAAGCAGTGGTCGTGCCCAGTGTGAAAGGGCGCTGACCTTGCAAACAGAGTGGAGTTATAACTTTGGGGCCCATGCAGGTCGAGCCCCTTGAGCACTACTAATGCTATCTTTGAGTGTGGCAAGGAGCTATGACCATCAATTCTTAGTTATTGGGAGTTGGAATTAGTTTTGGGGTCGAATTGTCGATATTCATGAATACAGAATTCCAATAAAGTACTGAAATTATCATAAAGAGATTACTGTAAAGATAAATAAACACTTTTGTGCTTATTAAGTATTGGTGGAGCCCGGCCCCTGTGGCCCCTTAGGACGAGCCACCCCTGAATTCAATAATATATAATTCGCTGTATTAATAACCAATTAATTCCTACTACAAATTGTGTTCAATTAACTACATATTGTTTACAATATATTCAATATCCCATCACTGATTATATGAAGTTTAAATTTGTGTTGTATTAAATGAGTTTGTCCTATAATTACAATGGAAGGTATTTCCCCAAACACTCAAGTGAAAAGCTAGTTGAATTTCCCTGAACACTTAATTGGGAAATCTATTTGTTGTTTTGGGGATTAGTGAGTGGAGAATATTTTTGAGATTTGATATTAGCCAAAATATAGTATATTTATGTTATTCTTTATGAATATGTATATAATATATAGTATATTATGTATATAGTTTAATTATTAATGTACTATAGTACTATAATATAATTATTCTTTCTCATTCTTTTTCTTTTCTATTAACAAATTTGTGCAAATTTTTATTCAGTTCAAAATTGTATAAAGTGTGTTTCATCAGTTTAAATAATGTGAAAGGTCTATCCAGAAGTCTAGAAGTGCATTGACAGTACTTTTTTTCCCCTGGAAAGTGTCCCCCCCACTCTTCACCCTTCAGGAAACTGCTTCGTGACACCATTTACAACTTTTAACACTGTGCATAAGGTGATCCCAATTATAAAGTCTATGACTTCTAAGTTCAACCATACATTTTCAAAATGAACTTGTGAAAAAACATGCGTGAAAATAGAATCAATTATTTTGAAAAAGCCACATCTCTAATCTTCACATAAATGAATTATACACCTTTTTGATTCACAATAAACTTGTAGATTTATTTCTCGTTAAAACATGTGCAAGTTGTAAACAGATGTGGTCCTCTCTTCAAACAGACCACTTTTCTGTGTGTCATGTGTTTTTCCAACGAATGACTGATGGAGATGAGTCCTGTTCGAATTAACTGTTTCTTTTACAGTTAAAACATTGAAAGTTTAATTTCATATAATTTAAAAAGTAATACAGGAGTGAGAATTAATCAATTCATCAAACAATTTATTCAGTTTAGTTATTGTATTTATTTTTAGATTAGAGAACTCTCTAAGTCTCATCTCAACACAAAATCACAACAAAAAAATTAAAGTTGAAGACAAAAAATTGTTTTTGAAATAATATTATAAATGCAGTTTCTTTTAACAACCAAACCACTCATTCTTTCCTTATTGTGTTTGACCCTCTCCAACTCGAAATTAAATGAGAATGCTTTAAAAAATGTAATTTCCTGTAAATATATAAAAATTACCCTAAAATGAGAAAATTAACCAGTAATGACACTTTTATAAAGAATGATCAATATAACTGAATCATCTGCTATTGGAAAAAAAAGAGATGTGCTTTTCCATTAAAGCAAAGTGAAAGATATTGGCATGATATTGGTGATGATTGGAAAGATATATTGGAATGAGTGCTGCAGCTAAAAATAATAAAATTCTGAATCAGAAATCTGGATACCGCTCTGAAAATGCCTAGCAAACGAGTTAATTTTATAAATAAAGCAGAGTAAGGTTACAATGAAGTGATTAATGCATTGACAGTACTTTTTTTCCCCCTCATAGAACACAAGGAAAAATGATTAAGGAAAGGTCCTTTTTTCAGGAAACTGGTTTGTGACACCATTTATGATTTTAACGCTGTGCAAAAGGTGATCCGAATTATAAACATGGGTTTGCTGATTAAAGAAAAGAAAAGAAGAAAAAAAGAAGAAAAAAAAGGAGGAATCAATTGCACTTTGAAAAGTGGGTTTATTGGGACAAGATCTCAAGTAGATGTTTCTTGTTGTACTAGGTGGTTATCATAGCCTGGAGGTCCCACTTGCCAGCTTCAATGAAGAATTTCAGAGAAGAGGGTAAGGAGATATTTTATGCAAATGAAACTTTCAACAATAATATGGCTTTTTTGAAAGTGTTGGTAATGGAAGGGGGGGGGGCGTAATGTTTGAACTGCGAGAAAATGGAGAACTCAGACAAAAGACAAATTATTATTGTGGAATCCCGAATGCAAATACACAAGAAGTGTCCTGAGTTATACTAAATACATAATAGATTATACTAAAATTACGGAAATATTAACACTTCTTTTAATGTTCCCCCTCATCTCAACTTTGTGAGAAAGAGAGATTCATAGCAGATTCAATTCTGTTGTCACTAGCACACATACCCTCTCCCAATATGAAAATGTGAATGTTGGCTGATTGCTATAGGGAAGAGGACTGGCGATGCGTGTGTGAGTAGGGGGGAGATCTGAAAAATGACTACAAGCAGCCCAAATCCATTGTACTTAATGTAGCCTATTTTGTAAATATAGAATTTGGGTTTGAATGATTTAGAAACAAATAAATTGGATCTAAATGGCTTTGAAACTGCAAAACTTCAATTCAATTTTTAAAATATTATTAATAATTTAATACTCTGGTATCCATTTTTCTTTTTTTTTATAAATCAGTTAACAAATTTTTATAAAAATATAATGTTTATATAATCCTAAAATATGATATTTCATGTAATATTTATATGCATTATCAGGTGTAAACAAAAAATGAATATATTTGTCTGCATTACATCATTTTTATTAATTATATTATATTAATTTTTTGTTCACATCTGATAATGCATATAAATATTACATGAAATGTCATATTTTAGGATTATATAAACATTATATTTTTTTAAAAATGATGATGATGCATATAAATATTGCGCAAAACGTCATGATCCAGCATTATATGGACAATAAAACGTTTTTTTGAAAATTTGTATATTGATTGAAAAAAAAAAGAAAAAAAGGAAATCCAAATATTAGATTATTAATGTGACAATAATTCTGTTCCTGTAGATCTGACTGTTTTAAAACTTCAATAACAAAAAGAAAAAGTCCACTTCCTTTTTGCTAATGCTAATTACTTGAAACACAGGCATGCACAACCTAAACTAGGGGGGAGAGCAGCGACTTTGTTGAGCCTCCTTTTCCATTGAACTTTTTTATTTAGAAATGACATTTATACTAGTGAATAAATAAAAAAATCTACTGAGAGTGAAATTATAACTTGAATGTTACAACTAATAAATAGAAGTAGTTTTATGCAAAATCAGTCCCACAGTTGGCAGGAGAGTTTCTCCGCCAAATGTATGACAGTTTCCGAAATTGTTACGTTAAAATGGGAAAATGAGGTCTGGAACATATTTGCCCCCATAAAATGAGAAAATGAGGGATCCGCGCTTTCCCCTCTGGCCCTTCTTTGCGCACACCTATGAGTCGAGTATTTTATTTATGTAAAACCTACATAACTGGTTTTCAGACTCTGCTCTGTGTTATTATACTGTATCAGTGTAACAATATACAGGATGTCCAGGGGGCAAACAACAAAACTTTGAAAATAAGCTCAATTTTAAGCAGCAGATTTTGTCTTATAAACTCCTTCAGGATTTCAAATGGTTGAGCCGCAATAAGCACTCAAAAGTTGTTTTGAAAAAATACTTTCTATGCCAAATATGCATTTCAGAAGTATACAAACACAACAGAAACATGTAAATTGTTTATTATTTACATAAGAAGTGAATATATTTGTTCACAAATAAAAATTAACAGAAACAAAAAGGCAATTGAATTGTGTAAATTTGGCGCTTTTTATTTCTGTTAATTTTTCTTTGTGAACAAATATATTAATTTCTTTTGTAAGTAGTCAATTTACATGTTTCTGGTGTGCTAAGACGGAGAATGGATATTATGGGGAAATGCTGTCCTTAGCGGAGGCTTTTGCCATTCGACCGAACCGCGAGCTCTTCGACAAGAACCCTTTCATCCTTTATTTTATTATTATCATATCTTTTTTATATTTTATTCGTATTTATAGTTAAAAGGGAAACTTTGAAGGGATTGTGGAACTTAAGAAAACGTGCGCAAATAATCTTCTCCTCCACACGTCGTGTACAGTTTTCTCTGTTTTTTGACCAAATAAGTCAGAAAATTAGGAAGCGGCTTGTTCCGTCTCGGGAACCGCGCCTCGTGCAGCACGCTGGCGCCATCGGCCGGCGACGCGGCGTTGCGCCCGCAGTCTCCGCCGGCGCCGAGCCGCCGCCACCACCTCGGCGGCGAGCGCCGCGCCCCCCGCGGCCGCGCCCACCGCCAGCACGCCCAGCGCCACCCCCGCCCCCGCCGCCACGCCCCCTTCGGACGCGCCCACGGCGGCCGCCACTTCGCCCTCGGCCGCGCGGAACGCGGCCGCGTAATGGCGCAGCGTCTCCTCGTACCAGCGGTCCAGCAGCCCTGCTTCGTGCAGTTGGCCTAGGATCTGAGAACATGCGTGAGCAGGGATACATACAGTCAAGGTAATAGTGGTAACTGGCTCGCGTACCTGCAGGCCCGCTTTGTATCGCTGGCCTTGGATCTGAGAACACACATGGGCAGGAAAAAATGCAGTGGTGGTAACTGGCCCTCGTAACAGTAGGCTTTGTACAGTTGGTCTTGGATCTAAGAACACGCAAGCGCAGGAAAAATACGCAATGAGGATAACTGGTCCTCGTAACTGCACGTCAGCTTCGTGCAATTGGTCTAGGATCTGAGAACATAGATGGGCAGGGGAAGTTCAATGCAGTGTTTGAATGCAATGTAGCTAGGCTACATAGGAAAGAACATTGCGCATGCGCTTGAAATTTTGAATTAAAGCCGTGCCGTCCGAAACATCGGCTCCCAAGGGGCACCCGATGCCCGTCCGTCGTTGATCGTTGTATTATCACGCGTTCATTATCTGTGTCAGTTGATGCTCTTCGAATACTGTTGCGCCGCATGCATTTCGTGGTACCTGCTGACCACTGAGTAGGTAGCCTCAACCGCACTCGCGTCTACTTACTGACTGTCCAGGCTCTCTTCGTACCGTTGACCTGTGATCTGAGAACAAACATGGGCAGGTTCCATCACTGAGAGCAAACACGTTCCATCAATGTAATGGTAACTGCCCTTCCATTGAAGGTGTTGCCACGCGTTCGTTTTCGGTGACAGTTGATGCTCTTCGAGTACTTTTGGACCACATGCACACGACAAGTATCCCGTTAAGCACTGAAAAGGTAGCTTCAACAGCTCTCGCACCCACTAACTGTCCAGGCTCGGCCTGTACAGTTGGCCTAGGATTTGAGAACATACATGTGCCGGAACACATATAATCTATGCAATGGTGGTAACTGGTCCTCCGTCGTTGATCATGGTGTTGACACACGTTGATTATCGGCGGCAGTTGATGCTCATCTAGTAATAATGAGATTGTGATTATGAGTCGAATCGGTAAGCTTGCTTATAAGTATCACTGATGAAAAATTCTTGACTCGTCATCAACGACGAAAAATGCGACTTGGTGGAATTTTGGTAAGTGAAAAGTGTATTGTAAATTTCCAATGCAAGAGTGATATCTTCGACTATTTCCGGGATGAAATTGTCTTCAAAGAAGTTTCAGAGTGCGTCAAATATCTAATGAGACTCGTGCTTTCAATACGCACATCCTCCTCACGTCTATCACATCTTGTGATTGGCCAGCACAGACGGAGTGGCGAGAAAAAGCTATAATGTTTGGGGAATACACCGTCGTCGATTCGTGCTCCGGTGTCTCAACGCTATCGGGATTGATTTCCAGAGTGGAATAGCGTTAGTATTAATCGCGCAACTTTTCTTGACCGATGAACTTGCTTCCCCCTCTCTGGCACAATAAGCAGTTGACGGCAAAAGATCGCAACTACCACTGATGACAACATTCCAAAAACATCTTTACTAACGCAAAATAAAAATTATTTTCTGTTGAAGATGAGAACTTCTGTCCGTGATTTTCTCCAAAAAAAATTTAAAGAAATTACCTAAGCAGGTGAAGATCCATCGCAGGAGGTACTTCGAACTCCCGAGAAAGTTAAAACGCAAATTATTGAGAAAGTTGCAAAGGCATGGCTGATTCTCCAGAGACTGGCATCGCTTCATAAAATCTAGGGGCCGATTTCGTAACTAATACCCCCCACTCTAACAGGCATTTCTTCAATGCATCGGTCAAGAAAAGTTGCGCGAGTATACTGGGGTTTTTCTTTCTTGGCGCACGGGGGAGGGTGTCAATAAAATGGAATATCTCACGATATTTCGCGTCGTTCTTCCGTTGCGCCGCTAGGAGCCGCATGATCGCGACTGTATCGAGCAGTGCTGGCGATTATGCGACCCCTTGCCGCACAACGGAGAACGACGCGAAATACCGTGAGATATTCCATTTTGATGACACCCCTTCCCCGTGCGCCTAGAAAGAAACACCCAAGCACTTACCCAGTCGACGAGCGGGCGCAGCAAGGAGCCCTTGGCGACGTAGAACGCCTCGAAGTGCTGCGAGAGGGGCTCGCGCACGCGGTGGTAGCCCGCCAGCGCCGCGGGCCGCGTGCCTTCCAGGACGCGCGCGTGCAGCTCGCTGGCGATGAGCACGCTCCCGCAGACGGTGGCTCGGGGACAGGAAGATCTCCTCGCTGCCCGTGGCGCTGAGACGCCCAGAAATTGCTCAGTGTGCAGTAGTAACGGTCTTGTTTGTGTCGTCCATAATTTGCTAGGAAATCATTCATTTTAAGTGGAAAATTGAGACTAATGCAAATTATATTGCAAGATAATTGAATAATTCCAGTTAACTATAACGTAATATTGTACATCTAGACGAAATGGCCTTGAATTTCAAATTCACCAGCACTTTTAGTCGCTCGGGAACTAGCCTCTAGGAAGGCTCCCGGCCAACTAAACGTGCTGGTGAATTTCAAATTCAAAGGTATTTCGTCTAGGTGTACAAAGTTACGTTATATTTAACTGGAATATTCAATATCTTGTAATATATATGTTTCATTATTATTAATTTTCCACTTAAAATTAACGATTTTCGAGCAAATTATGGACTGTACAAACAAGACTGTTACTAACTGTATGTGCATGAGCACGGAGATTCCATTCATAATCGAATCCTGCCAGGTGGATTGCTCTGCTGGCTTATATACCAGACGATTACGTGACAGTGTGACTCCCCGCCCACTAGACTTGCTGGCCACCAAATAGACCAGAAACCAGACCATGCATTCCAGAAACTAAATGTAGAACACACAGTACAACTTTTTCATAGTATAATAGTAACTAAGAAGGAAAATTGGGCAATTGTTGCTTCCTTAGCAACTAAAATAATGAAGAGAAAAGAGGCAGATGAAAGGCAATCGGAAGGAAGTTAAAGGCACTGCCATTCTGATGTCATGCACATCAGCACTTCCACAATGGCTCTGATGAGGAACGGGGTTTTTTAGTTGGTGGAAATCCAACTCCCGCAAAGAGGGGTGTCTTTGAAAGATTTTTCCCTAAAAAAAAGTGCAACGAAAGTCCTGCCAACTAGCTGCATTCCCCCGAGAGATGCGCGTCGTCCCATTGTCCCCGCAACGAAACTACTTTTGTATTCACCTAACTTGCAATCGACGTAGAAACGTCAAGGCTGCAGCCGTGCGCAACTTCAAGAACTGGACGTTGTAGTCTGCGAAGACCGGCAGCCCAGCACTCGCCCTAGAGGCCGCCTGCAGGGTATCTGCTTGGAGAATATGCGATGGCCTGGCTACTAGGGCTGTCAATTGACCCTGCACAGAATGAAAACAAGAAAAACAGGATCTATTTATTTATTTGTCAAAAAACAGTAAAAACTGTATATGACGTGTGGGGAAAGAGCGCGCATATTTTCTTGAGAAAAAAAAGAAAATAGAAAACGAAAAATGAATTTAGAAAATAATTATTTTAGAAAAATAAAAATATTTGAAAAATGTTTGTTCCCGAGTTATAGAAAATCAATTTCAACGGTAAATGAACTACAAGCGAAAGGAGTGCTCAACAAAACGTGCGCACAGTAAATCTACATTTACGTCCAAAAGCAAAACAAGGGGCCATCTCAGCATTTGCTCAATGGATGAGGGAAACAGGACAAAATCCTGATCGAGATGGGGGTCATTGACCCGGAAGCTGAAGTACAGTTGCCGACACATAAAATGGGTAACGGCCAAATTCAGAAGTGCCCGCCTTTCCGCGCATTCTGGCACACTGTACGGACGATAACGCCATCTGGTTCTTTCATAGTTAACTATTACAAAAGAACATTCAGGAACCAACTGACAACGACTGAGAAGCTGATAGGCTAGATTTCCCGCAATCATGATCTCTAGTTTGAACATTCTCTATGATACGCGTGTTTATCCGAATGATTGAGAGTATGGGCGTAGAAGGCACAGGCGGGCGGGGATAGTCTCCATCGCGTCGTGATGCAAGCCATTCGATCGTCTACAAGAAATATATCAATAAAGATATATCATACAATACGACATAAAAAGTTCAGCACATGCAATAGAATTAGTGGATTTGAAAAGGAAATTTGGAAATATTTAATTCTGATTTACTTGCAAAAAAATCAATTGAATATCCCCTCTTTTAACACAAAACAACTTAAGAACGTGAACGAATATTACGGATCCGAGACGAAGAAATGAAGTGTGCGAAGGCGGCTCCAGGATCGGAAAAATAATTGGGAGTTGGATGTTTTGGCGAATTAATAGTGTTCAAATACCAGTGTTTACTGAAATTTAAGTTTTTTTTGCAACAATTAAACTAATTTTGCATCGCTTGTCAAAATTATATTTTGCAATATTCACCTCAAAGACAATTTGAGGACCCTTCCTCCGTATAGCGCACGTTTCGGAATTGTTTATAAAATTGTTAATTGTTAATTCGCAGTTTTCGGTTCTGGAATATAAGGGAGCCCTTTCCTCTTCAGAACTGCAAAATGTGGAAATTGTTTATAAATTTACAAATTTTGCGAAATTATTTTATTGTCTTTTCTAAACTGCCTTTGAATGAGATGCAACATTTCGCAATCCAATCGGCGCTATCGCCTTTCGTTTTCGAGATATGTAATTGTTTCTAAGAAATTAGCATGTCATGACAACTTCCATTTCTTTGGAAGTCAATGGCAGTTCTCTCAGAAATCTACCCTTCAAGCCGTTTTCCAAATGCAACGTGCATTGAGCGACACTCTTTTCTCATGCGACCCTGCCACCAGAATGGTATTTGAAACTACCTTCAGAACGCAAGTCGATTGCTTTGCGAGACAAAATCATGGAAACATGAGTTGTTACAAATGTTCCCTAAATACGTAAATGCCAAGAAGGTCATCTTATGAGAACACACACATCCTCTGAGCATATGAATGAATCATTCATTTCAGTGGCGGCTCTACCATAAGGTCACATGGTCACGTGCCCTCCCACTTGTAAAGGAAAATATTAATAGTGGACTGAAATGCGTGTCATGTTATCGAATAATAATTCTAGAGAATTTACGTTAAGGTTTTCACGGGCGACATCGATACTATTTCACAGCGCTGATAACGAGGAAGTTGTTGCAACAGGGCGACGTCCGCAAGCTTCGTGTGACCAGCTCCCTTCCGTTCAGCAAAGCTATTCCCCATAGTGCGACGAAAAGAGGGAGAGGGTAATGCTCCCTTAAGGCCCTTCACGGTAACAAGTTTTTTGTGACTGCCACTGCAAACGCCACTTTGCAGATGTACAAACAACGCTCGTAGTGTCTGAGAAATGAAATGCTTATTAGCTCAGGGCCCGCGTAATCTTGATAATATCAGCAGCTGTGCGAGTTATTTTTTCTTGAGCGTGTGAGTTTGTTGTTTCAATTGAATTGTTTTCTCTTCTCATTCAGCCGAGTTAATACATGAGAAACCAGTGAGGAATTTCAAATATTTTTCAGTTTACAGCCCTTAAACTTCAAAATAAAATTTTTATTAGTTATTTTTTTGGTTTTTTTTCGTGCCCTACCTGGCTTAGGTTTAGCAGCCGCCACTGATTCATTTCAACAGCGGAGCCACTACCTTATAATAGTAATAACATCCACAATTTCTTTAATTTATAGTGTTATTTAAATGCAGCCCGTGTTCAACCCATGCAGAAAAGCAAACATCAATACTATGATTTAAACGAAAAATAACCATTGTTAGGATGATTACGTTCAGAATAATTGAACGACCAGAATCCTACGTTCTCTACGATTTGACTGAAACACCGGATAGAGGACAGCTGAGAATGTGATAAAAAGGAAATAAATATTCCATATATTGATGTCGACATTTTGGCGAAAATGCATAACCTAACTCGTTGGGAGCCGAATTTGATTCTCATAACAAAATTGTGGCTGTCACTTCACGCAAAGCCCGTACATCTTTAAAATCTATTCAAAATATGCTCCAATTTTTTTAATTGTTACCTAAATTTTAGTAAAATGCTTTTGCAATTATGATTTATGTTCGATAATTAGTAAATCCTCTCGAAATCGAAAATCTGATTTAATTTTTTGTGATCCTGACCTACACCACCAAAATTCAAACCTTTTTTTTAATGAAATTTATTCTTCAACTTTAGAACTTTCCATTTTATAGTTTATAGTTTTTCAGAATATTTACATTTTTCCGTAATTTGAAAATTTCGAGCAAAGCTATGTTTCATTCGAGTGTTACTATGTATTTGTAGTTCTTGTGTAATATTGTCTCCCCTCTCAATTGAAAAACTAGTGGTGGACATACTTTCTACGATTTCTTTATAACAATTATGTAATATAAAATTTCAAGTTAACCCCGAACAAAAATTTCACAATTCCAACTGGATTGCATATATTGTCGCGGCCAATGACGTCTCATCTCTTAATTAAAAATCGCGACATTATACCACAAGATAGGTTAGAAGTAGTAATTTTGAAACAATATCTGAAGGGCTTCTGCCGACATTGCACACGTACGGCACTGCACTAGTACCGGAAGGAAGACGTTAAGTTTAACTTCATTAGGCCACAAATATCCCGTTGTATCGTTAAACAGTTTTGTAATAGTTTGATGGTTGCATTTGGGTAAAACTTCACAAGTTAACAAAATAAGACTTACACTTTTAAACGTTCATTAAATCTATCACAACCTTGCCAATATGATTTCCTTGCACATCAGTTTCACGGCGAGATTTTACTTCAGATTTTCAGTCCAAAGAGATAATTTACGAACAACGGTAGAAGGACGCATGTAAAAAATCAGTGAAAGAAAAATATCAATGGCCCTTCTTGAGCTGGTGAGTGCAGTTTCTGGTGAAGTGTATCAAGGTCAAAGAAGATCTCTAAAATATGCAAAGTGGGTGGGCAATATCGCCTTCTAAAAATATCATTTTCACAAATCAAACTTCCTTTCTGTTCTCTGCGGTACTCGCGCTCAAAACTAACAAAACAGAAGCAATGGATTGCATCTTCGCTTTCCCCTTTTAGTTCCAATAGCGTTTTTGTTTATGGATAAACTAACTTCAGCGCGTAATAATAGCTTCATTTTAGAGAGGAAGCTACAGAAAAAATGTTGGCAATGCTAAATTGTTTGTTTGGATGATTTCTTATCAAACCCAGATAGAAAAAATAAAGAATTTTTTTTTAATGTAGGATAATGGAAAAATTCAGTAATATGTAAAAATATGTTCATTTGTGTAAAATATGTAAATATATGTACTAAAAACACAACGTTTTAGGCCACTAACCGATGTAAAACGTGAATATATTGTGACCGTTCGTGTAGGTCGGCCGTGGGGAAATTTCGTGGGTAATTTGGCTCTTGTTGAAATTTTGAAAAAAAAACACAAAGTTGAAAGCCACAAACATTAATATAATTGAATCTCAAAAAAAAAGAAACACAAATTACAAAATTACCTAACATGCACAGATAAACAAATGAACAAAGAAAAATACAACACTGAACAGCGTAAAAAAAAACTTTTTGAGGAAAAATCAACTGCAGAAATTATGAATTTCAAAGTTGGCACAAACTAGCATCACAGCAACATCTTCTGTGACAAAAATAAATTGAAATCCAACAAATTGAATCAAAGATATCTCTGGGGAGATGAGTACACATAATAGTACATCAGAGGGTAGAGCACAGGCATTTCGGATGACAAAATGCCTCAGCACTTTCTGTTTACAAAAATTGTAATTGAAGTGAATTGTTTTTGCAAGAAACTACTATGTATGCTAATGCAGTGTATGTTGAGGAAGGGTTAATTGCAAAGACATATGTTGTGTACAATTAAAATGAATAAACATAGTTTTGAAAACACAGAATATTCAAAAGAAATTGCAAAAAAAAAAAACTAAACATGTGTGTTTACACCATAAATGTGAAACATTTATTACAACCTACACCTTTGGTTGAAATTAAAAAAATATGTTGTATTTTTACTCAACAGGCATCCAAATTTCAATAAATATTTCAAGATATTTAAGTTCACTTAAATTCAACAGTTCATAGCAAATATACTTTTATAACCTTTTAATTGTTCATAAATAACCCAAATTGTTTCTAACTTGATTTGGATTTTACACTATCATCAAAATGTTCCTTTTGATTTAAAGACAGAAACTGCACTTGTAGTGTATTAACATGACAAGATTCTATCATAAATAAGTGATGTTCTCCCCTTAGAAAGACACACTACTTCAAATATCTTTTGAAAATAGTCCACAATGATTATGGAAATACCAATGGTTGGGTATATCATACATTATGCAAGAGTGTTAATGGCAAAAAAAAATATTAAACAATCTGACAGTGAACTACAGGAACAACATTTCAACCTGCATTCTACAGTCAATTGCTTCCAAATTCTCATTACTTTTTATAGTATCACATACAAAATTGTTTTGTCTTTAACACCGACCTTATTTCGGTGGCCGTGGCGTTCGCCACCAGCGCACAACTCACAGCGAACTAATGCGGCTGCCGACGCTCTGTCTTGGGCCTAAGCACGGGTTCTCTCTGTAACCACGTCTTACTCCAAGACCAGATGCCTCCGTCGAACGCGCATCTGCGGTGTGAATTTAGCCACCACTGGGCCAAACCTCTTTCTCGCTAACTGGAGCTCGCGGCCCCACACCATCAGCTTCCAAATTCACGCTGCTACCTCACGCTGCCGCTTCTCGAAACATTCTGCGCACTCTCCTCACACCGCGGTTACAACCCCTTCTTTTCCGCGTAGGGGGGGGGTACAACTGTCTTCCCCCCGCCACCCCTCCAGCGACCGATGATAAGGCGACGGGTTACGTAATCGCGCGGCGAAGCACGCAGACGAGGTCTTTCTTATCGCCAAATAGTGACTGAGCAAGCTCAGGATCGCTACAATATTGTTAATTCGACTTGATAGTTACCTTAGGGAAATATGTAATTACATAATTATCCGGGTTCTAATAATGAACATGAATGTTCGACACATACGAATTTTTGTTGTGAGCTGTTCATACTGACACTAGTTACTAAGTCATGAATACGGTTACTAATGTTGTTTTTTTAATTTTATTTCTTCTTGTTCGGCATTTCTACCTTTCAAGGGCGTTTACATACGATTACATAACGTTTTAGAATGAACCATCCTCAGGTCTGTCAATAGAATTTTGTTAAAGAAAAAGAGTTGGTATTGTTGTGTGTGGAGAGTATGAGAGAGAGAGAAAGAGAGAGAGAGAGAGAGAGAGAGAAAAACAACAGTTCCATTCAGTTAGTTAGGGAGGCTTGAAAATGTCTTTAGGGTAGCGTGAATGAATTTTCTATGGTTGGCTGTAATTTTTACTTCAATGGTAAGTTGCTGTGGCTGGGGATTCTGGTAGTAATTCATGAAAGTTTTTTGAAATTTTGATTATGTAGTCTTGAATAGATTCTATTTTTAATTCTCTATGCAGTTGTTCGTTACTTATAAACCAGGGAGGAGCTTTGGTTATTTTTCTGAGACACTTATTTTGTAAAATTTGGAGTTTGTTAATGTGGCTGTCGGCTGCTTTTATCCAAACGGGACTCGCATATGTTAACGAGGGTCTAATTACTGATTTGTAGATTATTTTACCACATTCTATGTGAAGTGAAGATTTATGATTTAATAGTGGATAGAGTTTTATAATTTTTGTGTATGTTTTGCTTACTGTGTTTGTGATATGTGCTTTTCAGGTTAATTTGGTGTCCATTGTGACTCCAAGATATTTAACTGGTGTTTTATTTGGTAGCCATGGTATGTGTGTTTCGGATAAGTAAAGGAGGAGGTAATTTAGGTTTACGAAGTGTGAAACTCTTTGTTTGTGATTTTGAAGCATGAATTTTACTTCTCCATTTTTCAGTCCATTTCAAAAATTAAAGTAACTCATTTAGTAATTGATCATGTGCACATAAAATATCGTCGTGTGATGTGAATAGTGCCGTGTCATCAGCAAACAAGCTGAAATGTCTGGTTGCGGAATATCTGATAAATAGATGCTGAAGAGGAGGGGAGAAACACAATATCCTTGTGGGACCCCTGCATCTATTGTATGTTGTATTGAAAGTTCGTAGTTTATTTTAACTTTAAAATTTCTGTTGGTCAGAAATCTAAGAATGATATTGAATAGATATTCTAGAGTTCCTAGTTGTTGTAATTTGTACAGGAGGCCAGTATGCCAAACAGTGTCGAAGGCCTTTTCTATATCCAAGGGCTAGTGTGTGTTTTCGTTGATGGAATGCTGTGGCTATAGATCCCTCGGTTAGATGAATGTTACAGTTATAGTTATGTGTTGGCTGAACATGTTCCCATCCTTGAATAAATTATTTTAGTCACTTTATTGAAATCAAGAGTTTTTTTCTGGTGCGCAGATCGTAATCACTGTAAAAATGTATGATCAATGACGACATGTTTTTAAAAGATCTAAAAATATTCCAATAAGTGCTTTATTTTGATTCAGTGATGAAGCGACATCTTTAAGAAAATGAATATTTTTCCCGTGATTTTGGTTTTGCAAATTCATGCTGGCAATCTAACAACGCCTCGTAAGAGCATGAAAATATTCTCATTGAAACAATAACGTTCTGGGCAATAGGTAAGGAATCTGTGATTTCATTTTGTGTTGTCCAAGATCTTTTCATGGTAAAGGCTAGTACGTGCATTGCTAATATTAGATAAGGAAAATTGAACATTGGGCGCGGCTAAGATGAGTTATTTTCATTTTACCTGTAAAGCGTTGAAGATGACACATATTCCAAGTACTAATGGAATTTCCAAGTATTGTAGAACGTGTTTATATGTGTGGAATTCTTCTTTTCGCCTCTTCTCGAAGAATACAGGAAATCCTGTTCTCAAATTTAAGAGAATCTCACCTCTGGTGAAGAGAAAAATACAAAATTCCAGATGTTGACATTCTAATTTGTGCCAGTACTTATGGCTAGACTAGGTATGTAACATTCTCATTTATGTTTTTTCATGTGGGAAAGCATTTTCTCTAGGATTTCAATGCATCTTACCTGTTTCCTTGAAATATATACCAGATAAATATTACAGTTACATAAACAACTCCCAAAAGTAGCCAGAGATCCAGAGAGAAGCATCTTAACACTGTCGTCCATGAGGATGTGGGAGCGATCTTCGGAACAATTAGCACCAGACTACGATCGAAGCTTAATAGGGGCGTGATGACATCAATCTGCAAAGATATGGCGTAAATGAGAATGTATAATCGTAAACGAAACGATGACAATATATGATTGGATGGATGGATGGATGGATGGAGGGTTAGAACAAGGTACACACGTAGAATTAAATTTGAATACATTTAATTTTGTGGCTACCAGGGTATAGCCGCGACCTAGTTGCCATCATACTGTGACCTTTTACATTACGAAATGTGGGGAGGTGGACAGCTGGTGGTTATATTTGTAACCCTTATATTGTAGTTGTAAGAAGTTGCCCGAACTCATTTAAACTTTCGTAATTTTTAAAAATTCAAGGAAAATTAGACAGGCACTATTTTTATAAGCGTACTTTGCTCCATCTGAAGAAAAATGGAGCAATGTTTAAATTTTTTTAAAATATTGGAGCGTCTAATAAAGTACCTCCAAATCAAAATATCCATTCAAATTAAAGGGGCAGTGACATCAGCCAGATCGATGGAGAAAATCACTTTTGGTGAATATTCTACATACGGTTTAGTCGCTAGCGTTGTTCACAGACGGACAGACTTTTGCCGTAAATCAATTTTTCGGTATCAAGGACACACACAAAATGTGGATTATGTGATTATGATTTCAGAACATGTTAGCTAAAGTAATTTCTAAATAATATTGAAAAACTAGGAGTGTGTAACTTGATAATTGAGTGTTTGTGATTGACATCAAATATTGACAATTTCAATCAAAATCGAAAGCGTTTAATGGTTTTTTTTATTTTTTTCAATTTTCTTGGGTATTTAACAAAACAATGGATATCTCTCAGACGACCAGAGGCTTCAGAGCTTCTTATCAATTTATGCGTGTGTTCGAAATGAGTATTATGGATGATTTTGCGTTTTCCCTCAGTTTTTGGGTGGTTAACGAAACCATTGACACCTTTTACATGAACAGAGGCTGCATTTCCAAAAATTTTAGTGTGTACTCGAAATTATTGGATTTTTTTGTATTTTTCCCGAATTATTGGGTGTCTAGCAAAACCATTGACATATTTCATGGTCAGGAATTGCTTAGTTTTGATTCAATTTATGTGTAAACATGAAAATAGTAATATGAATGTTCATTTATGTAGTTATGGATTCAATTTCAGAATTGCGTTTTACCTTGTCAATGAAATTTGGTAGATAATCACACCCGAACGCAGTCATTTCAGCAAAGCCAAACACCACGTCCAGGAAGGCAGTGATGCATAAAAAAAGATCCCTGTTGAAGGAGAGAGAAGTTTGGGGGTTAGAGCAACAACTAGTCATTATCGCTTTTAAAGTTCGTGACGTGTACACAGAGATGAAAATGATATTAATTTTATTGCATACTGGAACAAAAACACATGGCAAAAAATATGACATGGCAAAAAGTTCCATGAAACATTAATGTAAAAGTGATTTAAATTGATTTCTTGGCAACCTGGACTCTTGTAGAATAAGTATCTGAATAATATTATGCAGCCGTGAATAAATGACCTTAGTGGCATTTAAATTCAAATCAAGAGCGTACCTGGAGGCGCCAATGTAGCTGTATTTCTGGACGTAACGCTGGTGTTCCTTAAAGCGCAACCTGTCCTTAATTTCCTGGAGCACCCTGAAATTACGTGAGACAATGCCGGGATTTCGTTGTATTTTTTCACCTTTACTGCGAAATACAGCTGACATGACGGACTCTATGCTGCCTGGTTGGCTGTCGGTCGAAGTGACCTCGACTGTCACCGGTAGACCGCGCAGGTCGGGGAGGTGTTTCTGCAACATTTCCTCATGCTTACTATTGTTCCGTCAACAGAAATGCAAAACAAATCAGTGGTTCAGCTTCTACAAAGTGCAAAATTGCCGATCCGGGTGTACAAGATTGCCAAGGCAATCGCCGTTGCAATCTCGGGTCGAAGGATCGCGGATTCGACTTCCGCCTCGGGCATGGTTGTATTTGTGTTCGACCTTTCATCCCTCATCATCCCAATATTACTTCATTCAGTTCATAAATACCTCTAACGTTAATCAATAGTGGTTGCTAATGACTTTGTAGTTAATGCGACCTTAAATTAAGGAAAGTGCAAAATTTAATCAAGCCTCTTTGACAGACTGTGAGGAACTGAAGCTGTTGTTTCCACGGCTCAAATGGTCCTATTTGGTTTGATGACTGTTATCTTATACGTGAAACTAATTTACTAATGCGAATCGTGTGTTAGTTACAGGCACCTCTCATGTGGCGGGGCAAATAATAGCAATCTAGAAAATGCATTTGATTTTCTTAATTACTGTTCCTTACTTTATAATTGATTAGGAAACAAACTACACAATTTGAATGATATTTGAACATTACAGTAAGAGATATGACGGAGAAAAGAAGTTCCCCATTGTTTTTCAATGACAAACAACCAAATGAAGAGTATCGTTTTGTTGCATGTTCGATATGTTCATTGATGTGTGTGATAAACATAATATTGCTAAGTTCTATCTTTTGTTAAAAAAAGTGGCATAACCCTTTAATTAAATTGGGCTTAAAATCAAATATTCAATTGAATTTTACGTAATTTGAAGATCCTGCAAATTACTACCAACCATCTTATTTTACAAACATTTCAAAAACCCACTGCACATGTCATAACTTTTTTCATTCATAACAACATTTTTATTTTAATACAATTGAAAATACACTGCACATGTTATCATTTTTTTTCAAGCGATTCATGCGATTTCTATCGATTGATAGGCATGAAAGAGATTTCTATCAAGATTTATACAAAGAGATGTCTCTATTATAAATTTCTGATTTCAACAACAACAAAATTGTTGAAATTAAGAATTTATAATGAAAATATTGATATGTATGATACAGTTTTGACATGTGCAATGGGTTTTTCAATTGTAAATTGATGTCTGGAAAAAGTATACTTAAAAGATTAACAGGCAAATATCAAATAAAATTGTGACAACAATCCTATGGATTGAAGGTACCCATAAAAGCGAAAGAAAGACCCAAAAATTAAAAAGAAGATCGAAAATGGTCTTTAAAATTGATTTTGGAACTACCCGACTCTCGGGACCTGAAAAATGATTTTAATGACCAAAAACTCATCGTGACGGATTTATGAATGGTAGTAACATGAATTACAGCAGAACGCGTGTTGCGCATTGAATTTTCGCCTGCTGGTTTTTTAATATCACGATTACAAAATTTTATATTTTTCATCTTAAATCAGTTTGATACACAGCGTAGTCATATCCTATCCAACAGTAGCACATTTAGATTTTTTGTCTTTAAATTATTAATATAAACTTCCATATTTCTTTCACCTATAAAGTAATAAATAAAAGGGATAACAATAATTATATATTATATTTGCTATCGAGATCATATCGAGACTATTTGAAATCGAGATCAGCCGAAAGTGAGGCGTAAAAGCATAAATTGTTCCGATAGTTATCGGAGATCTGGAATTTGTTCCTCAAAATTTGTGTAAGAACTTGGCTAGACTCTTAGATCATTCAAAGGACTGGGAAGTGCAAGAATTTGCTTTATTTGGAAAAGCCCGCATTTTGCGCACCTACAGACCCTAGATCTCGTCCTTAGGAAGCTGGTTGCAACCCGGAATACACTTTATAATAACCGACTCATAACATCTTTTGTCGTGAATTAGAGGAATAATAATAATAATAATAATAATAATAATGATAATAATAATAACTCCACCTAGGGAGTACATGACCTTGCAGTTGGTGGTGGAGCTTGAGTACCCCAATGAGCCTTAAAGCTATGTCAGTGGTAGCCTAGCTACCGGTGGGGCCTCCCTTGCTGAATGGGTTGAAGGTGAGGGGTCAGACGAAGAAGTACTCCATTTTGAGGAAAGTGGGAAGTAAGTAGGGAGGGAAGGGTCATGAACCTTTGGACTTCCTATATAGTAGGAAATGGTGTGGCATTTACGATGCCACACCATTCGTAACTGTTTATTTTGGCATAAAGATTTTTCGGCCGCATTGCGGCCATCTTCAGTGCTACAAAACAATGATAATAATAATAATAATATATCTAAATTAAAAATAAATTTAAAATTTTAAAGAATTAAAAACTTTTTACAGAATATATTCAGGATATTACAGGATATATTATTATTATTATTATTATTATTATTATTATTATTATTATTTTGTAGCACTGAAGATGGCCGCAATGCGGCCGAAAAAGCTTTATGCCAAAATAAACAGTTACGATGAGGAGCCTACATCAAATATTGATTTCGATTTGGACTTCCTGTTGTCGGCCCATAGAGGGTACAGGAGAGAAACTGGGTTGGCACACCAGGCCACTGATTAGAGTGGAGGCCCGAACCTTGCATTAGCCAGCGAAGGAGGCTGCCTTCAGCAGTCAGTGAAAATCCCGTAGGGTTTAGTAATGCCGACTGGCGATCGGAGGGACCCCTTGCTGGGCCCTGCGGGGGGATGCCCCGAGGCCACTGTGGGTCGCAGTAACGGATGGCAGGAAACAACCCGAGGGTTAAGTGTGATCTGTGAACTCGAACTTGCGTCCTGCGAATCTTCAATTCAAACCAACGAGCAAAATGGATAGAACAAGAAATGTAATGAACCTTAACGTGCCTTGTTCTACCAATGTCCCATACCTGCTCAGAAACCGAGCTAATGTCACCTTGTCGACGTCTGGCCATCCCACGGATGCTAGTCCCAGGGACCCAGAGCCGGCAGTAGCTCGAAGCCATCGTCAGAGATGGACCCGGGATGAATTAAAGGAGGTGATGTGGTGCTTTTACTATGCAAAAGCGAAAAATGGGGGCTCTGAAATAGAAGTTTTCAAGGTATGGAGAGAGCGGAACCCAGATATGAGACCTACCCTAGACTCAAAGAAGCTTGCCAGTCAACGACGATACATACTCAGCAGTGGAAAATTCACAGCAGAACAACTTGCTGACATTGAGAGAAATGCAGAGTATGTACTTCGCTCGAACAATCCACATGACGAACATGTAGAACTTGAAAATGACGATCCTGTGGAAGGTTCATCTCTTTCCAGTGAAACACACGTCAGTGGTGAAAATTCATCTGGCAATGAATTACACGATAAGGACATAATGCGAAATCTCCTTCGGCGCGAGATAGAAAGAGTTAGTCAACTTCCGCTTGAATCTCGCGAACCGTTGAGGAGAATATACGAAAATTCCAAAGCTAAAAGAGTGATAGAAACAGTGAATTCTGTCCTAAATGAGGTGGTGGAGACCCCAGGCAGAGATCTAGATATTACTGAAATCAATCACATCATATATGCAACTGGATATCTAGTATCTCAGATAATTTTGGGGCCAGCCAAGAACACCGACGGCCGACAGCAAAACAGAGTAAACAGCTCTGTACCCCCGTGGATGAACAGAATTTTTGAAACGGATAGCCGACACCCGGCGCGAAATATCACTCTTAGCTGAGGCATCTTCTAAATCAACACACACCTCTAAAGTTCAACGAAAAATATTCAATGTTGAACAAAAATACCATATTGAAAATGACATCAGCAGGCTAATGGTAGTTGAGAAGCTAAAAGAGAAAATTCAAGCATGGGCTCAAAGAATTAGACGTTACAAACGTAGAATAGATTTCCGTGTACAGAACCGGTTGTTTGAAACAGACGCGAAGAGATTCTATCGCAATCTGACTCAAAAACCGAATGGCAAAGCTGTTACTCCTTCAAAAGATGACGTCGAAGCATTTTGGGCAGGAATCTGGGAGGAGAGCAGATCCTACAACAAAGACGCATCTTGGCTTCAATCTGAAGTTGATGCTGCCGATGAACTTGTAGAAACAGTGGAAGATGTTCACCAATTCTCGGAAGAGGACCTCTTCCAAGCAATTAGGAACATGGGAAACTGGAAGTTCCCCGGGATTGATAAGATCCAGATTTATTGTATTAAGAAATTAAGAGCAATACATTCTCATCTAGCAAAGGCTGTTAATAAAATTTTTGAAAACCCAAAGGAAATCCCGGAATGGCTCACGCGCGGCATCACGTATTTGCTACCCAAAGCGGGAGACAGCTCTTTGGCGAAGAACTACAGGCCAATTACTTGTCTGCCAGTACTGTACAAAGTTATAACTTCAGCCATTGCTGACAAAATGTACAGACATCTAGAGAAGAATCATCTAATGCCAGCTGAACAGAAAGGATGTCGTAAAGGCTCTTAAGGCTGTAAGGAAATCTTGCTACTGAATAAAGTCATCTTGAATGATGTAAAGAAACGCAAACGTAATTTGAGCGTGGCTTGGATTGACTACCAAAAGGCCTTTGATAGTGTACCACACGATTGGATTTTGAAGACCCTGGAGATCTATCGATTTCATCCTAGACTTGTTGAATTTTGCAAGGCTAGTTTGAAGTCGTGGAGTACCAGGTTACTAATACACAGCGGAAAGAAAGCAGTAGAAACCAGAAGTATTCAGATTAACAGGGGTATTTTTCAAGGAGATTCACTATCCTCTCTGCTATTTTGCATTAGTTTGATCCCACTATCGAGACAGTTGTCACAAGCTGACTTTGGTTTTAAGCTCCATGGTGATGAAAGGCCAGTATCACATTTGTTTTACATGGATGATCTGAAAGTGTTTGCCAAGAATGAAGCGATTCTCTCCCAAATGCTGTCTGT
Organism: Acheta domesticus; assembly: GCA_031308135.1. Lineage (NCBI taxonomy): Eukaryota > Metazoa > Arthropoda > Insecta > Orthoptera > Gryllidae > Acheta > Acheta domesticus. The sequence continues at coordinate 24,543,857 of JAHLJT010002406.1, read as the reverse complement.
CGTGAATGACTTTAGCAATGACATCTGCATGACGTTTGGTCTTGACAAGTGTGCAAAAATCAATTTAAAAAGAGGGAAACTCACAACGACTGAGAACATTGAAATTGATACGCACACTGTGATTCAAGATCGTGAGCCAGGTAAAACTTACAAATATCTGGGCATTGAAGAATGTGAAACGATCTCGAATGACAGAATGAAAGAGAGAATTCGTAGGGAGTATTATAGGAGAGTGAGACTGGTCCTGCAGTCCGCTCTGAATTCCAGGAATAAAATATCTGCAATAGGTAGTTTGGCGGTACCTGTAGCCGAATACAGTTTTGGACTAGTGGACTGGACTGAGCAAGAAATTCGCACCATGGATCGAAAAACCAGAAAACTGCTAACAATGCATCATGTTTCCCACCCTCGAGCTGATATACGTAGACTTTATGTGTCACGTAAGGAAGGAGGAAGAGGCCTCAGGCAAATTGAGGCCGCCTGGCACAACGGAATAGTCGGGTTGGGGAAGTATGTAGTCAGCCATCAAGATGACCCTCTAATGAGGCAGGTCATAAAATCTGACCGAAGAATGGGAAACAGAGGTATTGTTAGTGTAGCAAGAAGCATTGGGAAGAAAACTAGGCAAGACACGTCGAATAACACAGACACTGAACTTCTGATGCTGCTAAACATGAAGTATGAGACACAAAAAATTTTAAAGAAATCGTGGAGAGACAAACCATTCCACGGACAATACCTAAAAAGAATGGACAAGGTGCAGAGCAATAAAGATCAATCATTTATGTGGCTTAAAAGGGGAAGAATGAAGCCAGAATCGGAAGCAGTTCTAGAAGCTGCTCAAGATCAGGCGTTGAGAACACGACATTATGATAAAGCGGTTCTCAAAATTTCCCAAGATGATAAATGCCGCATTTGCCAGGAGCAAGTAGAAACCATTGATCATATTGTCTCAGCTTGTCCAATCCTCGCAAAGACCGAATACCTGAAAAGACATGACAGGGTGTGTAGCTACCTCCACTGGCAGATCTGTACCGCCCTCGAAGTTCCAAACACATGCCCCAAGTGGTACGAACACTCACCAAAACCGGTGACGTCTGTTGGATTCTGTACGATATTGTACGACCAACAAATTCAAACTGATCGCACGATAGCGGCAAAGAAACCGGATATAATTATCCGGGATTTGGCCAAAAAATCGTGCTTATCGATGTTGCTGTACCTTGCGATCAAAACGTCGTTACCAAGGAGGCAAAGAAAAGTCTTAAATACAAGAGTTTGGAAATCGAGATCAGCCGAATGTGGGGCGTAAAAGCACAGGTCGTCCCGATAGTTATCGGAGCACTGGGATTTGTTCCGCAAAATTTGAGTAAGAACTTGTCTAAACTCCCCGGTAATTCAAAAGACTGGGAAGTGCAAGAAATAGCTTTATTTGGAACAGCCCACATTTTGCGTAAAGTATTGTAGAGGCACTGATAGTCACCGGATCTGTTCCTTAGGTAGCTGGTTGCAACCTGGATTAGATTTTATATTCAGCCGACTCATAAGATCTTTAGTCGTGATGTAATGGAATAATAATAATAATAATAATAATAATATAATCATAATTACTTTATTGATATGGAGACATATGGGATGGCGCGTATAACGACTCTGCCAAAGTTCGGTAAGGAAAAAAAACATGTTACCTGATTTTCTTCGGTCAAATGCCTAGGTTCACAAACGGGAAAGAATGCATTGGCGAAAGCATCCCATCGCATTATTATGTGTGGCATTTGACAATGAACGCCGAGAGCAGCATATAGTATCTGAAACATTTCAAAATTTTGTTCAATTGTACTCATACCACGTGACTAGACGTTAATTTGCCCTGAAGTCAGTTTATGGATATTTGTGATGTGAACATTGATTGATTGTATTTTTCACATTGTTGAAATTGATATATTTAGATTTGAATTTAATTTAATACAATTTATGCAATAATTAAATGAAGGAATATGTAAACTTATTAATTAAACTATTGTATTTTGCCTACACTCATTCTGTGCATATCGACTGAATTATTGAAGTATATCTAAATATTAGCATTACCTAAGTTGGATAATCTAAATGAAGTGAATTGATTAAATAATTCAACAACTTTTTCAACGTTACTAAAGTAGTTTTTTTTTCATTTTTGTGAACCACAGCAGGTGCGATATTATCGAAGATAACTAGGCCCAAAACTACCTCGGATAAGAAAATTTGGATAATCTGGAGTTCATTTGGAGAAAGGATAAAACTAGTCGTGCTATAGCAGCAAACACTTTCTCGCACTATTTGAAACTTCTGCAATTTTCGACAATTCAGTGACTTCAACAAAAATGGAACCTGACCCAATATTTGTAATTGACATTGCTCTTTTCCAGAAAAAAAATTGACTCGTCTTGGAGAATAAAAATATCTTTACTTCAAGCAAAAATTTCACAGAAACTACTCGTATTGTCAAAAACTTACGCATGATCTTATTTAAAGATATATTTTACTTTCTCGTTCTTACTTTCTAAGAAGATAAAGTATCGTAATCGTACCCCGGAAAACGGCAAATTTTCGATAGGTCCCGATGTCGAAAAAGTGGGTAAATCATATTCCTAAGTATAGCAAATTACTTCCTCTTACACGTGGTGAAGTCAGAATCCGTATTTTGTGGGTACCCCCAAAATGAATATATCAGTTTTAAACTCACAGGGTGTTGAGTTTGTCCAGGTAAATTGGAGAGTGTCAATTTGGGAGAAAATCATCTGTTTAACGAAATCTGTTTAAAAAATATATTTAAATAAGGTTCTATATTATTTTAGAAAAACTAGTTGTTTTCATATAATGTTTGCTTGACGTAAATGCCATTTATAAATAAATGTTTTTTTTCATAAATGGACCGGGGAGGTGACACAGTGCATCAACTGATGTCACTGCAGTGCCTCTGACCGGGAGGTCCTAGGTTCGAGTCCCGACAGTGGCAAGGTTTTCGACACCAGCTTGTCGGTTAGGTCGAAGTCAGTCGCTGTCTGGAGGAGAATTCTGGCGGACGGCTGCTCTGATCGGTAGTTTTCCGTGGTTTCTGCGATCAACACCAGACCAATACCGGAGCAGTACCCTAACAAACGGACCACGCGCCATCTTTCCTTCCTCGTCCTCGTCCTATCCTCATCCTTACACACACACCACACACACACACACACACACACACACACACACACTAACATGCACTACACTACCATATACGCAAATGAGTAATAGTTGAACTTTTTTTTAAGCGTCGGGAAGATTGAGTTTAGTTATGAGAGTGGTGCGTTGAAGTAACACGAATGTTAACTACAAGAATCTTAGTTCTTATCCTTGCGGGAAGAAAAAAATGGCGGTTGAAAAAACTCAGATCAGGTCTAATACAAAGGTCTGGCACAAACAGTTTGATTGGGATTAACAATATCTCTTGTAAGATAAGCGAAAACCTTCGTATACAAGATTAAATGAAAACACTACGCAAACGCTTGGAAATGTTGGCCAACTAGGTGTTTAATTTACGACACTAACAGTTCGCCTACTGTGAGGCCTATTGTCAAATCTTACACAGCTCCTGACGTGCACATTCTAAGTGCTAACGTGACGAGAAATGGTGTATTGTTGTAGCACCATTGGTTTCTGATGTCTGTGCTAGTCAACTCAAATTTCGATATTCTGGAGTTGGATGTAATGTAACAATATAAGTTGTTGGGTGTACCAACCCACATCCCCACTTCTGCGGGATGCCTTAGCCCTCAAGGGATACGATAGGCTCAGATAAATAAATATCATCGGAGGTAAATCCAAGACCGTGCTTAGCCTTCGTACGCATTAATCCCCCCCTGCCCACCGCATTGACGACGCGGTGACCTTCCCACAGCTCCTGCATGAGCAGCAAGTGTTCTGACGACAGGCGACAGCGAGGGGTGCCATACTGCTGCGGCGGCGGCGGCACCGCCACGACCACCCTGGAGCGCTGCGTGAGCAGCAGGTGCGGCGTCTCCGTGAGGCGGTTCACCCGCTCGAACCACGTGATGTCGACGACGGACGGGTGCTCGGGCGGGCGCAGCCGCGTCGCGCGAGGTAGCGCCGCACGGCGGACGCGCGCTCGCCCACCAGGACGAAGGACGGCGCGCCCGCCGGCGGCGGCGGCGGCGCCACGCCCCCCGACCAGTGGTTGGGCTTCGGGCGCATCCACGGCCAAGCGTACCGCATGCTGCAACACGCAGGGCCGGACTTCTAAATAGGCTGAGTAGGCTGCCAGCCTGTGCGTCTCTGAAAGAAAAAAACTGTGCAAATTGCGAGCAACTAAACAGCTGAAACTGCGAACAAACTTGTGAACTGTGAATTGTGAACTGTGAAACTAGTGAACAACTGCATCTGTACCAAATGTGCGCCTGTGCAAGTGTCGAAAGTAGATAGAGTCTGAATCAGTGCCTAGAAAATCCCGGCGGGCGCCCAATAAATGGGACAATCATCCGGGCGCCCGCCACAAACTCTTTCCAAAAATCATCTACGAAAATAAATGTATGGAAAAGCTCCACCCCGGAGCAGGCCATAAACCTTGAGAACAGCCCACCTCGTCCAGCCTAGAGCGGCAAAGTTTTGGGGGCGGCATTTTGGCAATTTATTCAAATTGAACCCGGATCTTCAAATACGCGAAACATAGTCATTAGCATTAAATATAAAAGTATGTTTAAAAAAGTGATCTCTCATCTCCAAGGACTAATTAATTCAGTTTGAAACCCATTTTATTTTTTCAACGAATCTTGAAAGACTATAGTGAAAAAAAATTAGAACTAATGTTATTATGTAATTAATTGTGTAAACCATTAAAATTGTAATTTTATTTAACCTAAATGAAATCTTTGTGCTAAATGTTCGTTTAAAAAAGATGAAAACAAGAATGAACGCTACCGTTTGTTGTATAAAACGAAGATATTAAGCAACTGTGAACCATAAAGAGGGCGGCAAGTGGATTTTAGCCTACAGGCGGCATACCTTTAAATCCAGCCCTGGCAACACGGCGGACCTCCGGCTGTGTCAGCGTCCGTTCCAGGGGTGGGGTGGGGGGAATGTGTATGTTCGGGCTCACAGCAAAGCAGAGAAAATAATTTATTTAATATGCAGCAAGACAGAATCGGCAGCAAATTTATTTAATATGCAGCAAGACAGAATCGTTAATATGCAGCAAGACAGAATCGTTAATATGCAGCAAGACAGAATCGGCAGCAAATTTATTTAATACGCAGCAAGACAGAATCGGCAGCAAATTTATTTAATACGCAGCAAGGCAGAATCGTTAATATGCAGCAAGACAAAATCGTTAATACGCAGCAAGACAGAATCGGCAGCAAATTTATTTAATACGCAGCAAGACAGAATCGTTAATATGCAGCGAGACAGAATCGTTAATACGCAGCAAGACAGAATCGGCAGCAAATTTATTTAATACGCAGCAAGACAGAATCGGCAGCAAATTTATTTAATACGCAGCAAGACAGAATCGTTAATATGCAGCAAGACAGAATCGTTAATACGCAGCAAGACAGAATCGGCAGCAAATTATTTAATACGCAGCAAGACAGAATCGTTAATATGCAGCGAGACAGAATCGTTAATACGCAGCAAGACAGAATCGGCAGCAAATTTATTTAATACGCAGCAAGACAGAATCGGCAGCAAATTTATTTAATACGCAGCAAGACAGAATCGGCAGCAAATTTATTTAATACGCAGCAAGACAGAATCGGCCACAACCGTCGCAGACGCGAAACGTTACGGCCGATTGGAGCCCGAAAGATGCATCCGCCGGCCGCCCGCCCACAGCTCTTGAGCTGTGCGCTGGCGTTCGCACGTCCGCGATCACGCCACTCTGGCGTTTCGTTAGCCGCCCGCAACGGATGAAGCTTCCAGATCGTTCTCTCGCCAAATTCAAAGAGTAAATTTTGATAGGCCAATCGCCAGCCCCAATCTTTGCGCACTGCGCAAGCGGCCCTATCCTTGGGTTTTTCGTTCTAGACGCACCAAGGTCATGAACGAAAAATGGAGAGGGAAAGCTTTCTCCAATACGGAGCTTCCACGTCATTTCTGTGTTGACAAAGCGCGCGACAAATTTCACGAACGTCCTTCTCAACGGGCTTTGTGGCCCCAGACATGTGCTTACCACGTGCTAGGCGCGCGAGTGTGTGGTAACACAGCGTAACGGCTGACGAAATGTCATGCGCCAGAAAAGAAAAGGCCCAATTCCAGTGAGCTCCGTGTGAAAATAACACACGTAAAAGTTTAATTGTGCAACCTAGGGCTGTTCCCAGTTAGCACGCATCAAAGTATTTATTTAATTGTGCGAAGTAGGGCTGTTCCCAGTTCGCACGTCACAAAGGTATTGTTTAATTGTGCAACTGTGTTTAGTAGTGCCGATGGCTGTTATAGAGTAAACATTTCAATTGTACAGTTTGCACAATCTGTAAAGAATGTGTATTAGACCACTTGGACAAGGTGTCGTATGAAGTAGTGCGCTCCCGAGTGTTATCTGCTGTGATCTGTAACTGTGCTTATGTAACTACGAACTCAAGAAAATAGTGTTATGAAAATTAAACCTGGTTTGTGCAAGAACTTGTTTTCTGTAAATCCAGAAAGATTCTGCACCAATCATTTTCCCTGAGCTATCAAAGGGTTTAGGGACTGATGTGCTCTACTATTCACTACATCAATACAGTCCACTAAAATATGAAACAAGTGCAGCACCCCGAACAGTGTTTTTTAATAACAAAAGCTTCCGCGTGAGGTGGCTTAGAGCATCAGCAGATGTTATTTTAGGGCAGTGGTGTCAAGGTATCGTACTGGTGGCAGTGGCACGCCTCGTTGGTATCTTAGAGCTTGGACGGGCTCTCGACTGGTGGGAGAAACGTTACGGAAAACTGCGCGAACCGACTTGTAGCTCGACACACACCAGATCTCATCCAGCCGGAGATGATCACCGCCAACTTCCACGATAAAACATGCACAACACTTATGCAAGAAATGACCATATCCATGCCCTGGAGCACGACATAATCAATCATTCGTACCTAGGGCAGGCGTCGAGGTCGAGCACGAGCAGGATGGCGGGCGGGCTGGGTTGATGCAACGGGCGCGGTCTACCTGGGGCAGGCGTCGAGATCGAGGACGTGCAGGATGGCGGGGACGGTGGTTGGCATGGGGTGGTGTAGCGCATTTAGCGTGTGTGGGGGACACTTCGAGGTCGAGCACGAGCAGGATGGCGGGCGGGCTGGGTTGATGCAACGGGCGCGGTCTACCTGGGGCAGGCGTCGAGGTCGAGGACGTTCAGGATGGCGGGGAAGGTGGTTGGCATGGGGTGGTGTAGCGCATATAGCGTGTGTGGGGGACACTTCGAGGTCGAGCACGAGCAGGATGGCGGGCGGGCTGGGTTGATGCAACGGGCGCGGTCTACCTGGGGCAGGCGTCGAGGTCGAGGACGTGCTGGATGGCGGGGACGGTGGTTGGCATGGGGTGGTGTAGCGCATTTAGCGTGTGTGGGGGACACTTCGAGGTCGAGCACGAGCAGGATGGCGGGCGGGCTGGGTTGATGCAACGGGCGCGGTCTACCTGGGGCAGGCGTCGAGGTCGAGGACGTTCAGGATGGCGGGGAAGGTGGTTGGCATGGGGTGGTGTAGCGCATATAGCGTGTGTGGGGGACACTTCGAGGTCGAGCACGAGCAGGATGGCGGGCGGGCTGGGTTGATGCAACGGGCGCGGTCTACCTGGGGCAGGCGTCGAGGTCGAGGACGTGCAGGATGGCGGGGACGGTGGTTGGCATGGGGTGGTGCAGCGCATATAGCGTGTGTGTTCGAGGTCGAGCACGAGCAGGATGGCGGGCGGGCTGGGTTGATGCAACGGGCGCGGTCTACCTGGGGCAGGCGTCGAGGTCGAGGACGTGCAGGATGGCGGGGACGGTGGTTGGCATGGGGTGGTGCAGCGCATATAGCGTGTGTGGGGGAGACTTCGAGGTCGAGCACGAGCAGGATGGCGGGCTGGCTGGGTTGATGCAATGGGCGCGGCCTACCTGGGGCAGGCGTCGAGGTCGAGGACGTGCAGGATGGCGGGGACGGTGGTTGGCGCGGTGCGGTGCAGCGCGCGCAGCAGGGCCGTGGTGGCGTCGCCCAGCGCCGGAGAGCGCGGTCCAGCGCCCAGCGCCAGCACCGACACGGCCTGCGCCCCGCGCGCCGCCCACGCCACCAGCGCCTCCCGCCCCGCCCCCTCCCCCTCCATGGCGGGCGCGCGCAGGCGGGCGGCGGCCAGCGACACAAACGCCAACGCCCACCACACGCAGCCACCACGCCCCCACGCCATCGCTGCAACAGGAGCAGCGTTATTCTTGAGTTACCAAAACCTGAGAGTGATTTTAAATGAGAAGATTAGTAAGTGTATATAAACGTAATTACCAAGAATAGTTTGGAGAATGTGCATATTCACACAAAAAACCGGGTGATTATATTAATGCGTGATATTATGTTTTCAATTAAGATTTATAGGAGGATTTTCTGATGTAGTCCACTACACGATACTGCATGTCTAGATCTTAGTAAATATAAAATATCTCAATTACATATTTGCTTTCTCGCCTTACGAATACTTCGTAAGAAGAGAAAATTATGTACTCGTGCGCCGGAAAACGGCGAATTTTCGCCAGAAAAACTCTAATAGCTGGGATCTGGTAACAAAAAGTGGAAAAATTATATTGCAAAATTTTTAAAAAATCCTCTAACTCGTGGTATAGCCAAAATTCATGGTTTGTTGCTTCTTGATACTGAAAAATCAATTGATGGCAAAACGTCCGTCTGTCTGTCTGTCTGCCTGCCTACCTGCCTGTCTGTCCGTCCGTCCGTCCGTCCGTCCGTCTGCCCGTCTGTGGTCAACGCTAGCGCCTAAACTGTTCAGCCTATTTTCTTCAGAATTTATATTCGCCAATCGATTTCGCTGATGTCGAGGCTCCTGAAATTTGAAACCGTTATTTTAACTTTGGGGGGTACTTCACACGAAACTGTTGACAATTTTTAAAGTTTTCAATAAAATGGCGCCAAATTTTTTGATTAAATTTTGTTGCTGAATAGTGCGAAATTCTTTTAAGAAAATAATTCAGGTATAATTTTCGTTGATATCCCAAATTTATCGAAAATTTAAAAAAATTCAAAACCCCAAAATTGAAGATAGAGATATTTGCTTCAGACTAAGTCGGTTGTACAAAATTATCACTTTAAATAAGGTCACGTATACTTTTTTGAAGAAACTAGTAGTTTTGCGTAAATTGCGTTTGTACTATAATTTTGTTTCTCAAAAACCGCTCAAAATTTTTTCTTTAAACTTTCTTCACTTATGTAAGATGGGACGGAAAAAAACATTTGCTCTAATCCTATTTCCGGGTGATGCTTGGTTTTTGGAAAATTTATATATATATATATATATATATATATATATATATATATAAATTTTCCATTTATATATATATATATATATATATATATATATATATATATATATACACACATATAAGGGTGTTCCTTATATTGCCCCCAAACATTTTGTTGCGAATTTTTTTGGGCTCACCCCCTAAATATTTCCATTGGGTCAAATTTACTCAAATATAAAATTTCATCTCAATAGGTCGATATTAACCCGTGCCGACTTGAGCGCAAAATTTGAATGTTAGGGATTATTGGTTTTGTTGGGTTAAGTCAGTGGAAAACTATTGAAACATTTTTAATATATAATTTTAAATAACACTTTAATTCATTTTCACTCTTTAGACTGTGTTATGGTTTTAACTTTTCTACTGGGTACTTTTTTTCAGTGTTTCTTTCTTGCAATATGCGTACAACAAAACAATGTTCTTGAACAACACAACAGAAATTGCTTTCGCTCCTCATCTACATACAGTAGTCCATGAAAATCTTGCTTTAATTCAACAGGCCTTTTAGCACAGTCATTCACAGATTTCAACTTCATAAATAACCTTTTAGCTTCTGAATGTGAAGAGTTGCTTTTCTGATCAAAGGACAGTTTTGAATAAAACAAGTACCCAACTTCAGGCAAGAGAATAGGCATCTGCTTTTGGTTGACACAAAATCGGCAATTTGTGTCATTGAAATGAACATTAAATTGAATTAGGAGATGTATTGTAAATTTACGAATTAACAATTAAAGAACGATCATCGGTATACAATTGCGCTTATCATATTATTCTTCATCCAATTCTTTACAAAAAGGAAAACAACACACTAGCACGTGCAAATTTTCTCAAACTAAATTTGCTACCATTTTTGTTTTGATTTGTACGTCTACTTCATCAGGAAGTACAACAGACAACTCTTCTAATAAATACTACATACGGTATCTACATTGTTTTAAAGTTGCTTTTGAAATTGTGGAATCTATCATTTCATGCAATTTTAGAAATTTTATTAAGCATCTTGATAAGGACCTTTTACAGCTGCACTGCTCTAAAGCCACTGGTTGACATAATCAATTACAATCAACAGAGAGACATTATTTAAGGAATTTTTAATTACACAAGATAGTTTAGATTTTGATCTGAGAAGAAACATTTTAAATATTAAATATCTCTTGCTATCTATCGAGATCGATACATTGCCCCGGGAAGATGTATTTTTATTTTGTTACTTTCATAAAATTCCAACATTTCTTTAATTTTGGACTCATTAAAGAACACTGAAATATACCTTTCTCACGTCTCATCAAGATTGTGGCTGTAATTATGTCCTGTTCCAAATTTATTAAGATTTGGGCGCCAGAAACAGGTTACATGAATTACTACCAAAGTTTTTCTATCTGATTTTAACAAAATTATATAAAAATCCAGCTAGCTTGGGTCGATGGGTCCGGATACAAATTCTCGCTATCTCCTCGATAGCCGATTACCTGATCTGCCAACCATACAGTATGGCGTGGAATCTGAAATGTAATAATTATGCTTCCAACTAATTGAAAATTATGATTGACAAATGAAAAAAACTCTTTTCTTTTCCAAAGAACAAAATTCAACAATTTATTTAACTTCAAATTAAAACAATTAATTTGATGGTCATGACCCTTTTTTGAATAAATTATCTCTTTTATACTGCAGTATTTTTACCGTTTTTTGCATGCCAACGCTCCGTGGTCGCTTCTCACTTGGCCGTTGTCGATCCCAAGTTCCGCTTCTTTCTTCCGGTCTTGCGCCGCCGCTGACACGTCCAGTCCACACTGCCTAAACTATTTGTTAGTTCTTATCCGACGCTCCCGGTTCCTAATCTCTCCCACCGGTTATGTAAACTATTGAAGTCCAACTGCAATGTCCGAAAATCTGAACAAGTCCTCCGCGAACTCACTTCTGGTAAATTATTTCAAAGTCCGGAAACAAACTATCACTTCTCTCACAAGAAAACTATACAAGTCTCACTTTCCCACTATATTATCTACAAACGATCCTTACGCTACGGCACCCAGAGTCAGAATGTACGATCTTCACTCCACGACACCCCGAGTCAGAATATACGATCTTCACTCCACGACACCCCGAGTCAGAATATTCTGTTAATGCCTTCTTGAACCCTTTATGGCTCGGTAGGCGTCCATCCTTCTATTATTTCCAAACACGGCGGCAACATTAGACTATCTGATCTTTAATAGCCAACCCGTACGTCTCTTACGAATCCGAGTAGCCGCGACCTCCGTCAGTCATTCGTTTTTGCACCAATTACATCTTATGTTCTTCAACCATCTAGCCGGCGTCCTGACGTCATCAAGGCCCGTGTATAGTTTGTTGACCTTGCCAACCTCTGCGCTGATGTTGCTAAGGCCACATACCGCCATATTGGATACCCATTTATCTACCCGATGTATAGCTCACATCATTAAATAAAATCTATGATATTCTGGTATATCACAACACTTTCCAAGTTCCCTTTGCCTCTTTGAAAATTAATGGCATTAACACTTTCCCAGTTTTCCTTAAAATGCTAAAAAAAGAGGATTTCGTGCTCCATTACGTATTTTACATTCAAACACACAATGTAAAATAAGTTTCTATACATGTGATGACGGCGCGGAAAGAACAATGCTCTGACCAAATTTTCTTCAAGAAAGACGTACACTCCTTCAAAACGTCAAGTGTTTGATGCAGTTGTATTACATAAAAGAATTTGTAATCTTTTTTCTTCTTGTAAAGATCGTTGTCTCGCTCTTTCTTCTTAATCCGCGAGGTGTTCGTCTAGTCCTGCAAGATAGTTTTAACATTCTGTCTCTCTCTGCCGAAATAACATTCTTCTTCCAACGTAATTGTTTGTAAAGCTTTCGTATATACGATATCAAATAGATTCTTCAAATTATTTCTAAACTTCTCTTCACGATGTGTAAAAATATCTTCTCACTTGTATGCGGTTTTTGAAATTTTCGTCACTCCGAATAGTACAAGTTAATAAGTTCTTGCGTACAATGATGATTAGCTCTTGTTGGGATTCTTGCTTTCTCCCAAAATATCATTCTCACACGAACCACAAGCTTAGCGCTTGCACTAACGGTTTATTTTACTTCCCTTGTGTTATAAAATAAAACCTCAAGCACTTGTTTGATAGTAAATTGTGTCCAGTTATTTGGTGTTTTATATTAATAATTAATATCTCCTATTTAAACATACGTTCTTTGGCACTGCATAAATGACACTAACATATAATATTATGTTAGATTAGCAACCTGTACATACGAGTGACACGATCAATTAAAATTCACGTATTGTGCTCGGGCCTCACTCAGCGGTGGGTGATAGTTCTGGACATTTTTGACATGCGAACTTTGCGCTCAAGTCGGCACGGGTTAGAATGCTCCGATCTCAACAAAATTTTGTATAGGCATGTTTTAAGGTCATTCGAACAAAATTGGATGGTGAGCGGTCAAAAATTTGAAATTCGGAAAATAAGGGACACCCTAATATATATATATACGTAGTATAGGGAAAGTATGTAATGCTGCGCGAAAAAATGGCGAATGGAATGTTCCGTAGAAAAAATCATTTCCGGGACATGATAACGACAATGTGGATAAATCCGGTTGTTAAATTAAGAAAAAAATATTCCCTCACACGTGGTGTAGACTGAATCCCGGTTTTGTGGGTCCTTGATACCGAAAAACCATTAGAAAGCAAAACATTCGTCTGGCCGGCCGTCTGTCTGTGAACACCACTAGCCCCTAAGCTAAACGTACGATTTTATTTAAAATTGAAGAAACCCCTGTAGATCTGGCTCGAGTCAAAATTTTGAGATTTTGAAAATGATGCTGTAAAATTTGGGGGCACTTTACATGAAGCCCCCGAACATTTTCAAAAATTTCTCAAAGACGGCTTCAAATTTTTTCTTTATCTTTTGGTAAGGATGGTGACTAATGTATGAGATGACATATACGCCATATTGGTATATTCATTTGCTTTTTTAAAAAAAATGAAGTTTTGTTAAATTGTTTCTCACGTGGTTAATATTTACATTAGTGGCGATTTCTTCACATAATTATGTTAATGAGTACACGTGCTTTAAATAATGCCAAGTAAAGTTTCTCGCAAACAACCGTTTTCTGTGAAAAGTAGCTGAAATTTCCACATTTTCAGAGAGGCTCAAACTTCATTTTCTCAAAAATGACTCCAAATATTTTCTTCAAACTGTTCGAACGGATAGTGTTAATTGGAATCTTGAATATGACGTAAATATCATTTTCGAGAATTCTTTTGTTTTTTCAAAATTACAATAATATAAACTTTTGACAGTTTTCTCACGCCGTTAATATTCACGCTTTCTAGAATTTGTAAGCACTATTTTATTTGTGAGTTATCGTGCATTAAATGGCTTCAAATAAAGTTTTTCGAAGACGCAAAAGATTCCTGTGAAAAAGATCTTCAAATTTTGCATTTACAGTAGCGATGAAGTCCTATTCTCTTAAAAACTGCTCTAAATTTTTCAAAGAAAATTGTCATTTAAGACGAGGTTCCACTGTAGTTAAATATTCTTAAAATAATATTTCCGTTCTTCTGTTAAGAAATCGGAAAATTAAGATAATGTTAAAAAAGAAATTTGTGTCGCGATAGATGGCAGCTGGCAATAGTATGTGTCAAGTCCGAATAGCTGGCCGACACCAAAGGAAATAGAGTACTAATTCGGGAAATCTGTGCCATTCTGTAGCACTACTAGTTTACATGAATTTGGAATGTACCTTTTTATGTCACTGCCCGAGTTCGACCCATACTGCACTTAGTCGTCGTAGTGGTATGAGTGCCGGCACGTTGGCTCTGAGAAACTGTGTTCGAGTCACAGAACGAGAAAAGACTTTGCTGGTAGAAAACCCTTTTGCTGGTTTATGTAGTACTGTAATAGCATCTAGGAAACAGTGGGAGAAAGTATGTGCTTTGATAGCACCATTAGTTTATTTTATGTTCACAATTTGTATTATGAATTCTGATTACTTGCAATTTATTTCTGCATAAATATTAGCCAAATGGTTTAATAATAATATTTATATGTCTGGAAATGTTACTCAACAGTAGCATTCTTATTCAAATAAATCGGTACATTATATCTAGCGTTTTATGGCTCTGTAGTCTTCTTGTTTCTTCACTACTGTCTAATAGATTAATAGTGAGATGATTTGGATGGTTTTCCAGTCTTGTTTGGTGTATCTGACTCGCGGACATTATTTCTTCTTTGATCGTCATGTTTTGAAGGTTGTTGTGGAGTACTTCATTGCTGACATACCAGGGTTCGTTTGTTAGTGATCGAAGATATTTTGACTGGAATCGCTGAAGAATTTCGATGTTGGAGACACTAGCTGAGCCCCAAGTTGAATACCGTAGGTCCATAAGGGTTGTAGAATATCTTTATACAGAGGGTGAGTCAGTAGGAAATGTACATGCTTTGCGGGGTGATACTACTTGTGATTGTAAACAAAATCTAATAAACATATGTCCTTTTCTTAGTCGTTTCAGGGTAAACTGATCCAGGAGTTTTAGATAATTGTCTTAATGAGCATGGTATCTTGATTTTCTTCAAAATGTCCTTCAAAAGGACGCGTATGATATCCCTTTGGCAACACGAGTTCGCATGTATTTTTAGCATGACGAAGCTCCTGTCCATTCCATACGGCAAGTGACACAGTATCTTAACGAAACGTATCGTGGTCGTTGGATCGGTCGCCGTGGAGCCACGAGATCGCCCAGGCCACGAGGCCACCGAGATCACCCGATCTTACCCCATTGGATTACTGTGTTTGGGGATGGCTTAAGAGCAAAGTCTACATGCCCAGAGTGGGCACAAGAGAGGAACTGCTTGCTCGTATTTTAGATTCTTGTTATCAAGTAAAAGAATGTAGAAATGAGCTCAGTTCAGCAACACAACTGCCTACAAGAGAAGTAAAATGCATTAATGTTGACGGTCGACTGTTTGAACATCTTTTGTGAGGAAATTTACACCATTAAACAAATCATAAATAACAATATTTTCATTTACTGTCACCTGCACTTTTCCCTTTCTTAGTTGTTCTCATTAGTTTACCCTGAAACGGTTAAGAAAAGGGCATATGTTTATTAGAAGTTTTTTGTTCAGAATCACAGTAGTTTCACCCCTCAAAGCATGTACGTTTCAACCTGAATCACCCTTTATAAGTATTTTGATAATGGGTTGGGAGTGTTTACCGATTAGCCATTAGTAGTTCTCACCCAGATTTGCTTAATCAGTCCCAGAATTCCCAGAACTATCTGGTCGACATATGTCTTTCTGACCCATATTCAATTGAATTTGATATTGTAACTCCTATTTAAGACTCCTCTCTCTCTCTCTCCGCCTCCTTATTTATAATATTTTGATTACATGAACAAGTATGCACGATTTTTTCTAGGAATACCGAATAACAATATCCGGTTTGTGTGCCACTGTTTCGATTTGTTGGTCGTATAATCTTGAAAACAGTCCAACAAACGTCACTTATCATCTCTACTTTATTTCAATCGTGTACATTCCATTTGCGGCTCTCACACGCAACCAATCTTTAAAAATGAGGTCTAAATAAAAAATGTTAAGGAGACGCATCAAATTGCTCTTTGAGTTTAAAAACACGACGTATTTGTTTAAAAAAGCATCTAAATATTCACGTAAAACGCAACTCGCAACGCACATCAGGATTTTTGTATCTATATTGTTAAATAACTCTTAAACAAAGAGTTCTAGGGCCTTAAGAACTAATATTTTCTTGGCCATTCTATTACATTTGTGCCAGTTCGACGCTTTTTGATTCTACCCCACCTCCCACCTGTTCTGAGCCTTTAGAATCGGCCACTCTACGTGAAATTACTAATTACTTGATATTCTATGCGATTGAATTTTACGGGTGTACCTCTGTACTCGATAATAAAGTTAAATTAGAATAGTTTGTATTGACAAGGGTGTATTATATTGTTATCAATTACAAGTGGTTTAAAGAACAAGTGACGGAGGATAAGAGGGTCTTGAAGAAAAATATATATTACAGGCCTAAAATGTAAATGGGAAAATAAGGAAGAGGGTGGCGTATTGCATGCGAGAATTCTCGCACCGATACACTAGTTTTTATTATTCTTTGAAAAAATTGGAAGTGTTTAAAATTCAATTATCTGAGGTTTTTTAATTAGATGAAAAGTATGCGAAAAAAACATTACTTATTGCTCCGTATGTACGTACGTATACGAAGAAAGCAGAAATTATTAGTGATCTAGTAAATATTTATTTACAATAGTACGAACGGTGGCTGAACTCTCTGAATGCCTACATTAGGAAAAGAATGAGGATTTCAACTTAAACGTAGAATACGTACTTACGCACTTGTAGTTCCTTGCAACACTTCCTGACCGAATCGAATAATGGAAAGTCCGTTCGTGGAGAAGGAGAATAATTTACCTCCCTTCAATCGATATGTCCCAATCAGTCAAGGGGCTGATTTCGAAATTTATCAATGCATGTGATAATTTTTTTCGATAGGCAAATTGCTTTGGCAGCATATGTGCGAGAATTACGTAATTGCTAAATTGTTCATGATATTGGTTGGACTGACTTTTAATGCCATGACATTGGATGGGCCTGTAAGGTGTCTATTCATGATCTAAAAATGCTATCTGCTCACAAAAATTTGTCAACAAATTTTACAAGTTATTACGTGTCTCTCATTTGTGACTTTTAGCTCTTTGAAAATATGACCTATCAAGATTTTTGTTTCTGCTGTATTTCTAACGTGTTGTGAATAGAATAATAACACTGGTCAACACTCATTTTCTTGCCAAATAATTTAAAACCATTTTTGGGTATGTTTAATACACAGATTCCAAATATGCCATTGGTTTTGGTAGATTGGCTCTAGTTTTTGAGGTAATGAAAATCGCATCGAAAAATATTATTTTATTTTATTGAGTATAGGCTATATGTAAATTGCATAAAAGTAAACTAAATATAACTAGATATGCCTACTTATACAAAATTAAACTCTTGAAATATTTAATATTAATATAGTCAATATATTTGTATTTACAGCCTGCAAAGAATCACAAAACATCGTATGATATCCTTTTATGCCGCAAATCAGGGCAATCACGCTGATGGCTTCAGTAGTAGTCTGCCATTGTGTCTATCCATCTGCCCTGATATCTAATTCCATTACCGTTATTTCTTGATGGAACCGCTCGCTTTGTTTGTCACACATATTGCAAAGATTTTCGGAAATTTGTCTAGATAGTTATGGAGATAGTGTGCTTTAATGCTCATAGTTGCACCCACATTTTGAAAGTTTAAAAGCAAGTCTCGCACCAGTTTTGGATAATTTTCTGCTTTATGATTACCCAAAAAGTTCTTCACAACTATGAAAAAACCTGTACCAATGACCAGTAAAGTGTTATTTCGCTTCCAGTGTCAGACATTTCCTTACTTTTAGTCAGGATGCTAAAAGTTCAGCTGCTTTGCTTGGCAAACTGAGGTCACGTTTTAAATCACTGAGTTTATCTTGGGAGACGTGCTCTTCAGTAACAATACTTCCATCGTATTCACTGTCATTGCTAACTCTTCAATTGCACCCCAGAATCTGTATATCCTCACTATCAGACACAAGACTTCCAGTGAGTGTGGTGAACATCGGGTCCATGTAACACAGGTCGCTTTGCCGAATCCAAATCAGGGTACTCCTTGTTCTTTCTTTTTCTTGTAACGATTGAAGGCTTTTACGTTTACAGAACAAAAATAACAATCATCATCATTTTAGGGCTCTCGCCATAGCATCATTACACCAAATTTTAAACTCTACAGTTTTCCACTGAAGAGTTCCACTGAGACACCACGTAAGTTTTGCATACCACATCAGGAGCCCACGACTTATCTTCATCAACCAGTTTTATACCAAAATTTGTTTCATATATTTTTCTACAAAGTTTGCAATATTTCTTTTCTGTTTTTGTAGCGTGAATATAGTCAAATACGTGAAAATCGTTCAAACAAGGTCTTCCTGAAGAACTCATTGTTTTGTAACAAAAGGAAATGTAGAAATAAAACAAAGCTCAATTAAAGTATCCTGAAAATGCGATATTCAGTGAATGAAAAATGAAAAAACAACGCCCATCCCGCTCCACATCGCCTCCTTCACTCACCCCGTCCGCCCCGAACTACACCCTCCGTCGGAATTTTATATTTAAAACACTAAGGGCTTTGTTTAGAAAAGAATTTTGGTTTCTACTCACCCAAAGTTCGTGATTTTTTTAATGAAAGGAAGTGGCATCCAGGCTTGCTGTACCGGGTGTAAATATAAATACTTGTTTTTTAAAATAATGTATTAAAATTAATAGAAAGAGAGCTAATTAGTTGTCATTATTTTTACGTTTTCACGACAAAGTACATTTCGTAGTTGAAATGTATTTGATTTTGATTTTTTTTTGCGTGTTGCAAAAATTAAATAGTATACAACCGCAATGTCTAGCATCCCTCGAGTGTTTCTGTTACAATTTGTTTGTTAACAGTTATATATTATGAATTCCATGTTTTAATTATAGTGAATAGTAGGATTTTCTGGGGTAGTTCACTACAACTTACCTGTCCATATCTAGTATATATAAACATTTCTTTACATTTTCTGAAATATATTTAGTACATTGTATAAAGTGAATAGTAATTGTCCTGTTTCAGAAGTTGTTAACCTCCCTCATTTTATGTCTTAGAAAATTGTTACTGAAAGACATCGGCTGACTCGTGGCTCAGAGCGAAGTCGCTCGCATTTTTGAGCTCCGGTTCGATTCCCGTCGAATCTCATGTGAAATTTGTTCCTACAAAACGAGTTAAGCTGCTTCACACGGGCTAGTCCAATCCCTGTGAAGTATCCTAAACCTTTCCCATATTCCTTCCCAATTCTGGCCGCTGGGTAGTGACGCAGGGGCGCGCGGTGTGAGGCGCGTACGCGGAAGTGCTACCTGGCGGTCCTCTTGACAATTGACTGCGACGTAACATGAATGTTAATGGAGGATTACTCCCCATCGCCATTAACGAGGCTTCGAGACGCGTTGCGTCAATCAAGACGCAGCAAATGTAAAAAATAAATTAAAAAAAATACAACCATAATTTTGGGGGGGGGGTAATTTTAGAGTGCAAATGTTCTACGTTTCTGTTGTAACTTCTCTGCAAATATTATTTTTACTTTCTCGCCTTACAAAATTCTTCGTAAGAAGATAAAGTTATGTTATCGTGCGCTGGAAAAGGGCAAATTTTTGGCAGAAAATTCTCTGTTGTATGATGTAATCGCAAGAAATCAGCTAGTTGAAATTTATTTTCGAATCTGTTCTAGACCTCCATTCTAAACCTAAATATTCCTTCTCAATTAAAATTTGTCCCTCAATTGAATGGTGTTATGGAAAATGACAAATCACGTAAAAATTAAGCAGTGAAGAATTAATCATTAGAAATATTGTAACTTTTCACTTGAGCCCTGCGGCTTCGATGTTTTCTACATAACTTCCTTCAGTTCAGATCTTTAAATTACGACCTGCGCATTTTTAATTCGGGTAATTATTGAGTAATAACAATTAAGAGGAGGAAAGTTTCGATATGCTGCCTAATCCACTAGTTTGTGTGTTGGTAGCGGAGCGGAGGTGGAGCGCTAAGCACCCACGAAAGGTACCCTCTGGGTCCTGGGTTCAATTACAATATTTATCGAGGGCTTTCAGGACACATTTGAGCCTCGGTGGGATCCACTTATCACCTGGGCCCCATGATACCCGATTCGCGAAACTAATAATAATAATAATAATAATAATAATAATAATACATAATAATAATGGCCCATAGGCGGCCAAATAGCAAGGGACTTACATTTCAAACTCACCGCTTTCGAGATAGCCTTAATCTTCCTTAAAAATACCTCAAAGGAATTAATTAATTTTTCGCATGAAACTCTTTGAACGGAGTTTCAACAGCTTTCTAAGATGACCGAGAGATCGCACCACAGGTGAGACACCGAAGGCCAACGAGTAGGCAGCCGGTCAAACGGTCGCCATCGTGCGCAATCTAGCGGAAACGACTGAGAAAGACGCGAAATGCCGTGACATATTCAATCGCGAAGATGGGATTTGAGTGGCCTTGAGGGTCGCTCTTACAAAAATCGCAGTATAGGAAAAATCTTAAAACAGCGTTCGTAACGAGCATAAGACATAACCTAACCCGAAGATATGATTTCAACTTCTTTTTCGTGAATTTATTTCCTGTCATCTCACCAACATTTCCCGTTAATTGCCAGCGTTGTGGGGTTGGTAAGGAATAATTGTAACTGCCTCACATACGACAATCGATATATCAGAGTTGGAAAAGTGATACCTTTCCTGTTTTTAGGCAGCCATTTTGCCGCATGTAATGTGACCATAGAGCAGACCTGCACAACATTTTGCACTTTCACTGACGTTAGGAGCTGCGCGCGGGCAACTCGGGAGCAAATAAGAAAATCGATGAAGGGTGGGGATGAGACCCAATCTAGGAGTGGGGACCACCAATCTGAATGCGCAATTCGAAAGCTAGCGCGTAAATTTAAAGAGTAATCGACAAGAACACGATGGCCATATACAGTTGAAGTAATATTGCCTTTTGTATTATATTGGAAATGTTTGGTCTCGGTATATGACAGGGCGAAATATGAAACTACAACGAATTATACATATTAGATTTCGACACCAAGTATTATAATTGCTTGTAGGGCTGATAATGTAATTCGCTTTGCTATGGTGTAATCACAAATTTAGTGTTGTGCTAAACACAAAATTTTGATACTGAATTGTTTTGGTTTGATGACAGCAATGAACTATTTTTATTAATTATGTTTAATTGAATAAGACCGTTCTCTCAAAGCAAAGACATATTGTTCTTGAAAAAAATCATGATTATTTTCTTTTCTAACTTCTAACAAGAGTGTAGAGTCGTTTCCGACATTGTATAAAAATATAAAGCCCTTTGCACTCTATTTAGCAATACCCATGATTATCTTATGATTGTCCGTAACATATCGTCACAGAAGTTTGCTCGTTGATCTCTTTTATTCAGTTTCATAATGAGGAAAGTGGTCACAAATGTTCTATTAAACATTACCCTTCCTGGAATTGCCACATATTCTATTTTTATGTCAATCTTGATGTGAGTGATTGCTTTCTTGATTTTGTTCATTTTTCTATGATTTGGAGATTATAACATTCCTGGTTAACAAACAATTATTAAATTGCAATTTTTTTAGATAGAATTAAATAATATTTTCTTTTATATAAACATAATCTAAAGCTATTGCTTAAGAGTCAAAATGAGCATGTTATTTTCTTTTAAAAAAATATAAAATGAAAATACATACAGTGGTGGATACAAAGGTGGACATACAGCAGTGCACAGAACGTAAACAGTGAATTATGACCCTGGTAACTTCAAATACTAGACATAATCCATTTAAACAAATGGGGATAAATTTTGGAGAATGGATCATTGTAGTAGACACCCCACTACTTGCACTTTCGGGGCTGCTGCGGGCAGACGATCGGCTCGCAAGTGCAGAATGCTTGCGGGAGCAGGCGTTGTGGGGTTCTGCCGTAGAGACTCCTACACGCGTGCACTATTTATGAAGGTATTGTGATATACCAATATATTATATATTTTGACAGTAACATTTGCTGTAAATGGGTTGGATTAAATGGGTCTGCAAATGACAATATACAGCCTTAGCAACGCCGGCGTAGTGGTTGGCAAGGTCAATAAACTGCATTCAGGCCTTGAATAGGTGAGGGCACTGGCTAGATACAAATATAAGATAATTTGGGATTGGTCTAGAAAGGAATGACTATCGAGAGAATGGCTACTTGATTTGGTAAGAAAAGGATGGATTGGCTAAGGGAGAATAGACTGTCGACTCCTGACGGAAGTTTGTCGTTTTGTTTTAAAAAAATGAGAATGAAGGATGGATACCGAAGCGTTGAGGGCTAAACACGGAGGAGTAAATGACATTCTGGTAGAGGCCGTCGATTGGTACAGATCGCTCGCGAGTTTAATAATAGGGGAATGGGAGGTGTAAGTTTGTCGTCAGAATCAATAGTTTTCGGACTGTGAAAGTTGATGTCCAGCAGTTAAAATTCGCTTGGGAGTTTGAAAGTTTTTTATATTGCGGTTTTGAACTTAAAGGTTTCACCACGTAGTTAGGGAGAACTAGGAACTGTGAATATTAAGTAAAAACCGGTAGATATTCTAGGCAGTGAGGGCTGGATTCGTCGGCGGCATCGCAAGATTACAAGAGAGAAGCTGAATTTGGGATTATTATCACTCAAGTGAGAAGATACTGCGGGGCGCCGTCGGTCAAGGTTACATGTAGATAAGTACTGCAGTACAAAGGTTTTCTTTTAACGAGGTCATGACCTAAAGGCAGAATAATTGTCCACAAAATTCAATAAATTGTTAAATTCTTTTCGGAAATGAAAATATGATTTTCATTTAGTCAATCACAATTGATAAGTAGTTAGAGATATATTTAATCATCTACTTTCAGATTCCTCGCCATAGTGTATAGTTGGCAGATCAAATAATCGGCTATCTAGGCGATAGCGATTATCCATTACGTGACCCATTGATCCAGCTAGCCGGACATTTATCCATTCGCTAAGATTAGCTGGGGAGGCAGTGATTGTAGTTATCAATTATCGTAACCTGTTCCTGGCGCCCATAGTTTTCTATAAATTTGGAACGGATCACGAATATAACAGTCCTAAAGTAAATGTCATTTAAAACGGCACGATCTCGTTATAATTTATGATGAGACATTGTTGGTACATTTCAGTATAAGGTCGTACCTTAGTCTTAAGGTAAGACGTTATGACTTCAAGGTCCGTCACGTTACTGTTAGTGCATAACGCCACTACCCTACGCGTGGCGCTAAAACTCCCTATTCACTCAGTACAAAGTCGCATTGAGTATTATTGTGGTAGTTCATATATGTTTATTAATAGATTTGGAATTTATTTTCCACCAGGTGCAGTTCTGCAAGTACACAACAAATTCACCAGTCTTTGTATGTGTAACACAATCTAGTCTTGTACATATGCTTGTAAGTTTCTCTCAAGATTCATTGAAATGTGTTACATGTGAGACGTAGACATTCACAGATAGTCTGTCTGTCTTTATTGGCACAACAGCTCTTTTCGGGACTAAGGCCTACCAGCGACGTCCCGACTTAGCGGTCAGGGGTTATTCACGGACATTATGTCATCTAAATGTGTTATGTGCGCATAATCTAAGCATTTACATCTACGTAATGTATGTGTTCAGCAAACAAGATTCAAGTCTGGCCAGAATTGGTATATCTTGTTAAACTAATTAGCCTCGCGGCTAGCTCTTGGTCAGCGTACTTGCTATCCACAACGCGGCCCCGGGTTTGATTCCCGATTGAGGCAAGACTACAGTGTGCGTGTTCCTTGCAATGTCCCAGTAAATGTTGCTGTGTGATGATGATAATACCAATTTCTCAGGTTGAGATGACCCGAATACGGCGTGGGAATGTCTTCGTGCTAATCACACGTACCCCAATAAACCTATGGCCACGAGGCAGGAACATCGCCAGTAGGCCTGAGCCCGTTCACGGGCTGTCGCGCCAAGTACATACATTAAACTTATTGCCGAGTGTTTAACCCGACAGAGTTCCCTCCGAAGTTCCGAACGCGAATGATCGCACAGAGTTTATGGACCCAGAGATTTCTTATTACTTCTGTGAACCATGGCAATTCTGTATATTTAAAAAAAATACGTGTCGTTTAATAAGTGGTGGTAAAGAATTTATCACATTTAATCATAGTGAAAATATAGAGGAATTACAAATTGGCAGAGACTTTCTTGTACTAGTTACTTTTCTATTCTATTGCACCTGGGCTAGCTTTAGTTTTGCGCCACCCTTCTCTCAGAGGCCAACGTAACGAGTTTTCGGGAAACTTCAATAAAAATCATTTCAAGCGTAAACACTCATAAATAATATAATGAAAAAGAAACGCCTGAAAGTAAGTACTACCATCATGAAATATATTTTAAAAACATACATTTGTGTAATTTTGGCAAAGAAAGAATATAACTAAATTTAATTCTTGTCAAGTTATTCAATGCATTTATCAATATCCGCACAAAGTTTTAAAGAAAAAGAATTGAACGATAAAATATTGAGCTCGTTGCAAGTGCACAATTTGAGCTCGTTTTCACAGAAAACGTTTTATTTTTCGAAAATTTTCGGAAGAAACCATTCAAAGCTCTTGTACTCACAAATTCAATAAATTATAAAAACGACTCTCTTAAATATGAACGACGAGAGAAATATTTTTAAAACATTACAATTGTGTAATTGTGGGAAAATCACATAAATAGATAAAAATTACTTTTACGTCATGTTATTCAGTGGATTTAACACTATCCTCAGGAAAAATTTAAAAAATGGATCTGTTTATGTATAATTTTACTGATTTAAATCCTCATATTTCACTCATTACTGCGCGAAACTACAAGTACTTTCAAAACATTGAACGTGACATTAATAACAGAACTAAACGTGAAGAATACATTTTATTTGAAGAAAAAATTGCTATCTTCAATTTATACTGGCAGTAAGACGCCGAGAAAACAAACTTTTGTAATTTTCGTATATTCAGATTTAACAGCAAAATTTACCCTTTAACTTCCTAATACGTGAATTTCACTCCGTTATTACACGAAATGTAAAGAAAAAAGCTAGGGCGTTTTAAAAAGAATTGTAATGTCCCAGAGACTTCATGTAAAGTACTCCCATAATTCAAAGAATAATTGTTGAATTCTTTTCAAAATCGCACGGCTTCGAGTCAGGCCTAGTCGACCGGGGAAGATTCATTCTGGAAACAATCTCACGAAAAGTTTTGGCTTCAGTGCTCACGAGCAGACGGACAGACGGACGTTTCGTGAACAAACACTTTTTCGGTATCAGGGATATCCAAAATGTGTATTTCCGTTGAAATCTCGAAATCTATTTTCCGCAGCATTACGAGTCTTTCTCTTTACTACTTGTATTACTCCGTATGCACGTACGTTAACGTTAAAGTAACTAGTGGTGCTACAGAAAGGCACAGATTTTCTCGTACTAGCAACGAAAAAGTGGATAAATCGTGTGTCTTCGTAGTAAATTATTTCCTCTAACACATTGTGTAGCATATTGTGTAATCCATGTTTTGTCGGTCCTTGGTACCGTAAAATCGATTGCGGCAAAACGGCTCCCTATTCGTCAGTGTGTCCCTTCGTCCGTCCGTCCGTCCGACCGACCGACCGACCGACAGACTGACTGACTGATAGTTATAAGATTATGAAATAAGAATAGTTTTGTAAACCAACCAATGCATATAATAAAGAGTATACTGAACTATCTATTACCCAAAGTAAAATAAATATGTTTAGTACGGGGATACCTTCTTATAGCTGACCAGTATAACCCTCGCCGTATGCGCTACTGGAATAAACTAGATATTATGTTTATTTGACTAACTTTCAGTTTGTTTCGGCAGATGAAATTTGGAATAAGAATAGTTTTGTAAGCCAACCAATGCATATAATAAAGAGTATACTGAACTATCTATTACCCAAAGTAAAATAAATATGTTTAGCATGGGGATACCTTCTTATAGCTGACCAGTATAACCCTCGCCGTATGCGCTACTGGAATAAACTAGATATTATGATTATTTGACTAGCTTTCAGTTTGTTTCGGCAGATGAAATTTTGCATATTAATCCCAGTTGTCACTGAAAAAAAATATAGACTGGTTTCGATATGACACGATTGGAAGAGACCATTCCCATTCTTTTAGGGTTTGAGTGATCAGGCGAAAGAGCCATTTTTTTATGAATTTACTACCGTATATCATTCCCAACTGGTAAACTCAACCTTCACGGAAAATCTCCTCCAATTTGTTGAAGGATTTGTTCTTTGTTCTTTCCTTTGGTTTCAGGTACAAATAATTTGGTAAACATTGCATAAATGAAGCAACTCATTGCGAACAACATGTAAGTTGGAAATTGCCCAACATTATATATCATTGCCGGAGCCTCTTTAACTACGAGGAACATTGCACCTCTATTCGCAACAATCGCTGTGGAGCTTGCCCAACCTTTTGCATACATCGGAAGCATTTCAGCCATTAAGACATTCGGCAAGCAACTTGGGCCGAGACTATACGTTACTACAATAAAAACTATTGAAACTAGTGGAACCCATGTCCATCCTTCGGTGTTCCATCCGTTGTCATTGAAGATCGTATAAACTGAGAGGAAAACCAGTAAACTACCAACTATCATTAAAGTTGTCATTAATAATACTCGACGTCCTACTCGATCAACTACAAATATGGATAATATGGCACCAACAACAGTTGCTGATGCGGCAATAATGTTCGAAAGATGACTCGATATACTTCCACCTGCCATTTCAAACAACTGAACGTTGTACGACATAATAAAAATCACCCCTGTCATCTGTTGAAAGATCATCAACGGTATCAAAACGGCGAGACTTCTGAGAGCTGTCGATTTCCACGGCCTCCTGCAGCAAACGGAAAGGATCGATTCGCGCGGGGCGCCGTCTTCAGGCGTCGCGTCGTGTGCCCGCGACACGAGGAGGATGTCGAGCTCTCGATCCAGGTCGTAGACGGAGCCTCTCCACCAGCGGAGAGCCCTCTGGGCGTCTTGGCGGCGTCCGCTGCGGGCCAGAAACGCCGGCGACTCGGGCATCCAGCTGAAGGTTAGCACGAGCAGCGCCGGGAAGACGAGGGTCGCGGCGGTGAACCAGAAGTACGGCAGCAGGGCTCCCACGATGGTGATGAAGAGCTGGCCGAGGCAGTTCATCAGGCTCTGGTAGCAGCCGAGCGCACCCGCACGTGGATTTCGGCGATCTCCTCGCAGTACAAGGAGACCGGGGCGAGGACCGCGCCCGCCGCCAGGCCGATGAGGGCGCGCCCGACGATGAGCAGGCTGAACTGCAACACAGGGATCGTGATGAAAAAAGATGGGTGTTGTCTGGTATCAAATATACAACATGTAACGGTTAGCGTACCGGACTGTCATACCCAAGTTCGCGGGTTCAAACCCGATCGAAGCCGTGGAATTTTAAGGGCGAAAAAATTCTTCGTACGCCTTCCTCGGAGGGGAAGTAAAGCCGGCTGTCCCATGTTACTAGATTTATTTGCATGTAAAAGATCCTCAAGCCTAAATGACGCCTCTGAGCTAAATTCAAATCGCCTGTTTCGTCGCCCGATATAATACCTTCTTTCTCCGCTAGTGGTGAAAGAAGCGTAGTGAAATTTGCGTGGTCAGACAGAAGAGCGGGCCGGATGGCCCGAGTCTCGCCACGTAAATAAGGCATGAATTAACTTAACTTAAAAACATAACTGATACCATATTTGATACCAGACAATACCCGTCTTTTATTTATTATTAAAAAAATGTATCTACATCACCAACAGTTATATCAACAGGGATCGTGGTTTTACCCCGACAGGACAGAAAGCTGCCTTCGAATGCGCATGCGCGAGGAGGGGTGACTCCCACCATCAACCGCTCACTTCCCTGAAAACTCGCGCCAGACGGCGTGGCCGGTGGAGGGGAGGGGGGTCTGAACGCATAGACAGGCTGCTTTGTTCGTGGGCCCAACGCGCAGCAGTAAAAGTGTCAGCCATCCAAATCAAAACAGTTTCAGCTGTCTGTGCACACACGCTGGCTCTTAATATATTAAGATTCAGTAAAAGAAACATGTACAGCAAGCATCGCCCTGGTCCTCAGTTCTGGCCCTTTCGTCTTCGAGTGCTGTGGAGCGTGGCGTGTCTTAGCGTAGGCCTAATTTCAAGTGAAGTTCACAGGCGTAATATTGTGTGTATTTGTTTCTAACACTAGGACAACCGTTTGCAGGTAATATAACCTGAACATCAAGCTCCCTCCTTACCATCCCGATCTCAATTCCATCTAATTAGTTTAGAGTTCCATTAAGAATCATGTTATGAAAGAAAGCATCGGTACCCGTCTATGAGTTAAAGAAAATGTATGCCGAATATTATTTTCTGAATATTGTCTAAACTAATGGAAGAAGTGTTGTGAACACGTTAATAAAATCGAAGAAGAATATATCAAAACACACATGACGACGAAAGAAAAAGTGGACAAAATTTTCATTTCTTTGTGGGGCAGTTCCTCTGAGGACGACAATGACGTCACACAGCGAAGGCTACAGTGACATTGATGACTTATAGCTCCTCCTTGCTGGGGGTGGGCGACGAATCGCGTGCGCGCAGTAGGTTCAGATAATCTGGCACTGTAGCAGCGGTGGGAGAAGCCGGCGAAACTAAGCACCTCCCAAAAGGGAGATTTCAAACTTGTCCCCCTATAGTTTGATTCATTGATTGATTAATGAATTTGAGACCATCAGCTACTAAGGTCATTAGCGCTGTAAGTGCAGTGAATGTTTTCCACAAGAGTTTACAGTGATCTTCAAAGTAATGACGCTGGATGACGAGATTCGGTGTCTTCCGGCGCGTCATCCCACTGAATGACGAGATCCGGCGCCGACTTAAACTTTGGCGGATTTCCCCCCCCCCCAACTTGATATCTCCCACCACCGGGGAACCGTCTTAGTCGGAACAAGCTCTAAGCTCGTACTGGTCTTCCGACATGAATCGTAGTGTATTGTATGTTCGTATGAGTGTGTGATTGTAAGAAGTCAGGATAGAACAAGCAAGAGGAAGGAAAAATCACGTGCAGTCCGTGGCCCATTTATTTATTAGAGTATTGCTCCGGCATTCGCTTGGTGTTGTTAGGAGAAACAACGAAAAATTATTTATCAGAGCAGTCGGCCGCTAGAATTCTCTTCCGGCCAGCGGCTAAATTCGACCTAGCTATGTAGCAAGTGTCAAAAATTCTGCTACCGAACCTCAGAACCTCCGCTCATAGGCACTGCAGGGACATTAGGTGATGCCCGGAGCCATCTCTGACGGTTCGCGATTCGAATTGGCGTCAATCTGAATCGAGGATTCATTGGGCGCCTTGAGTATCGCACAATGTATTTTTATTGCAGTTGCTTTTTTTAAAATTTATTCTTGCTTGGCTGAGGCCCTCAGCAGCCGTGAACGACTGGTACAGTAGTTGATTTTATTTGATACAGCAAGTTTGCAAGATATTATCTTTTTTCGTCATTATTACATTTTCAGAAGCATTGTATATTATACGGAAAGGCTAATCTCTTCCAGTCTGCTTAAGGAGGGTCAAAAAATTCTCCTTGGTAATTTCCTTTTCAATCGTTTACAATGAGGGTTCTGTTTGCCAAGTTTGAAATGGGTAGCTGAAGGTATTCGAGAAATTTGTTATAGAATTTTGCGGATAGAAGAGAAAAATGTACAGTGATAGGTGTGATACCGAGTTCTTGATGGATTTGAGAGTTTGGGAAGAACCAGGTGCTTTTGTGATTATTCTTAGGAATTATTTTGGAATGTTTGGATTTTCTGAATATTTGTTTTGGATGCTGCGGC
>JAHLJT010002406.1:24491346-24513601 GCA_031308135.1 Acheta domesticus | reverse complement strand
TTCATCCTATCCTGCCTTAAGGTCAACGCACCAAGGGCCCAACTGGTTAGTTGCAGGGTTGAACTGACAATCAGGAGCCTAGCATCGCCTGCGCACTGCCTCCACCTTGAGACTAATGGCGTGAGTGCCACAGTGAAACTCAGGGTCCAGGTGATCGCCTACAACTTTTCATCCCTAGAGAGTGCACCTATGCAGACACAGTCCCCCACTGCGGGAAGAGTAGGTGGGCAGACGAGTAAGCGTGTGGATGGGTAGGCGGACAGGCTGGCGAGTCCGCTTGCGGGTGTTCATACTCGCAATTTTGTATAAGTTAGAATTTGAAATAAATGATGGTACAACTGTCTGTAATGTGTTCGAACTAAATTAACACGTTTTGTACTGCCTTCATCGAGCAAATATCCCTCGGCCGAGATACTCCTGTTGTCCTAATATTTCCTTCGTCTTTCGTCGTGTATTTCGCACATGAAAATTGTTGTGTAACATTGAAAAATGCGTTGTGTAACATTGTTTTCAGTTCAATTTTAATTATAAATTATTATACGTGTCCACTGTCAAATTAATTTGTTTTTCACGCGGATTTAATGTTTGAGGCTACTAAGCTACCCTTGAAACATCAATGTTTAAAAACATCCGTGATTTTTGGCCGATGTTTTGTTAACATTGATGTTTTAATTTTGAACATCGATGTTCCGCAAAGTCGACTTTTTGTTGTCTATATCGCATTCCTAGTAAGAATGCGGGCGAGAGAGTAGGGAGGGCGATCGCAGCAAAGCACGCGGTTGGGTGAGTAGGTGAGCGAGCAAGTGATGGCGGGCGAGCGCGACGGTGTGGGCACGAAGTATACAGGAAGGAGACTCAACTCTAGTGGTGGAGATTTGTACCAAAAACGTCGGCAGCTACTTGAAAAAAATAGGTGGACCCCTCTTTCTTCAGCGCCACCACGCGTTGAATTAAAGAACCACGAAGGAATGTTTCAAGGCAACCAATGGCAGCAAATCAAAGCGTTTCCCGAGATAATTTCTTCCTCTCACCGTGGTAGTGTTGCTGAAGCAGAGGGGTCTAGCTTTCTTTTTGTTTTTCAAGTATCTCCCGACGTGTCCATCAAAACCAGAGACAAAGCTCGAGGGTTGACTAGAGGAGGCGCTAGTGGCGCCGAGATACAGCTACATGTTAGACTCGCCAACTTCAAGCACACACAAAATTTTGGCTGATTTCATGAGAAACCACCAAATTTGTCTTCTAAATGTTCCATTATTCACAATAAAGTACATTTAAAAAAACCGCTGAAGGGAAGCACAAACATCCACGCTATTGGTTCGTAACATTAGGCGTCTGTTTGCGTGTAGCGAATCCACGCAGCAGGCACGTATCGTTGGCAGCATTTCGTATGTTAGTTCCCGTAAGAAGGTGTATAGGGGACCGCGCTACTGTATGGTCCTCCACCACGTTTAAATGGGGAGTTAAAAGGCCCTGCTGCATACTTCGTGCGTGTGAGCAGTATCCTTGTCCAACGAGAGAACGTTGCGAGTGTGTGAACGAATAGTGGTTGGTGGGCAGACGAGCGGGCGCGACCGGACGGTCGAGAGGCGGGGTGGTCGAACGAAAGCGCGGCGCGCGGGCAGTCAGGAGAACGGACAAAAAGGCCGAGGCGCAAGAAAACGCAGTTGCGACGTTTCAAGAGCTCGCGCCGTGACGTCACCCTCTAGGGCCCTGATGGCCCTTGGCGAAAGTGTCCCGTGGGAACTCGCCGTGTTCGTCCAGGTTCTTCGCAAGGCGTGGAAGGTCTGGCAGCAGAGCCGGGAGGAGGTCCTTTCATTTTGACAGAAGCTCCTTCGCGACAAGTGCTGGATGCTTTCTTTATGCAAAACTATTGAACTTCTTTAGCGTGGCGTGCACCTCCAGCAGGTAATTTTACGTTAAAAAGATTTATTTGTGGATTTTCAAGTTTATAACAAAATACATTTTAATGATATTGTAGTTGCCCGGCTCGGTTCATTTTCCGGGTATGGAGAGTTACACGAAATGTATCAATTTAAATAGGTCTTAAGGTTTATGTTTCATAACAAATTAGGTTTCATTACCGTTAATCTAATTAAACAACTCGTAACGATTCATGTAAATACCAGGAAGAGAGTAATTCGCAGACTTTCTTAATATATTCATAGGTGCTCTGAAATCACAAAAAACGCGCATTTTTCTAAAATTCATCTAGAATAGCCAAGATGGAACGCTCACAGTATCTCTAAAAATTGTTTCAATAAATGTTGTCTTGTCCAAAGCAATCAATTAAGCTACTTATCAGCCCTGTAAGAGTCGTAAGTCACTCAATATGAATTTTATTAGGTTAAAAAACGAAACAATTTTTAGAGAAATTTCTTATAGTGTGTGTGGATGGATCCGCAAAAAATTGATAAGATCCCTTTCAGGACCCAAAACGCATCAAATGACTCTCATTTGTCCTCTATCGGTAGACCGGTAGTAATCTAACCGTCAGCGACGGACGGACTAAGATCTCTTGATTACTATATAAGGATGTGCTTTACGAGTATAACAGTGTTACAGCAAGATACGTATACACAATTCTTCCTGGAAAAGTTAGCTGGACGTTCGGTATTACACTGTGTTACACAACACAGGGTTTTCCGCTCTTCCCAGCATTCCCTGATAAGTTTGATCTCGTTAATACGAGTTCTCAAACTCAGAATACTAGCCTTCATTCCACTGGACCGGCCTCATTCAATATGAGAAATATATTACTCAATCGCAATACCCTCCTGATTCGACTGAATAATTCTACTGGTTGAGGCACATATTTACAGCACAATTTCCTGTCTCACAGAGTAATTTCCGCAAACTTACGATTTTTGATGCTCTAAAATTCTACAATAGTTTTCTCAAAACCCTTCTCACAATTTGGAAATAAATAAGCTTGATATGGCGTACTCTAAAATCGTGAAATAATGATTCATTCTTAAACAATAAAAACGTTAACTATGAGCTTGACCTAGAAGAATTATAGAGTTGAATCAGGAGACCCGATTGAATCACCATTTTCTAAAACGCCGGGCGCGAAGTACTTGCTCTCTGCTTTTTGCCGTGCGTGAAACAGTTATTGTTTACTCTAACACAAAAGTGCGAAAAATTACGAAGCGTGCGTGAAACATCGCGAATGGCGCGGGAAAGGATCGCGCACATGGTCTGTTAAAAAATAATGCACGTGTATGTGGTTGATTCTCGCACTTCTTACCATTACTTAATATTCTCACACTAGCTGAGTATTCAGCGTTTCCCGAATATTTATTTCTCAAATCGTCTTTCACCCAGCCTCGCTTGCCACGCATGCTACGCATATCTCCCCCGCACGCTTTTTAGATCAATACCAGGCGATCCCGGACAGTATCCTAACAAACGACCCACGGACCGCGCGCGACTTTTCCTCGTAACGTACATACTCACCCTTTACTTACAATTACACTACATGCACTACATTACCATACATACAGGGAGACCGGTCGGGGGCTAGGAGCTTGTCCCAGCTGGAGCGCTGCCCCTCTGGTGGAAGATACCTGGTTTGGGAAAACCACGCTAGCCGACGGTACCTCGGCGCCGGATCCCACCATCTGCAAAATTGCGCCACTCCTGAGGAAGAAACAGCATTCCACTTACGAGACTAACGAGCTTAACAGCTTTACGCGCCGAATCACTAATCCGTCAGTCCCCCGCACGCCAAATCCTGCCTACCTTGGCCGTTCTGCCTACAACCCATCGCTCAGCTCAACCATCCTCTCCCCCTCTCTCTGTTTTTCCACTCATAACGCATCGTGCATATCCTCTACACGCCCTATTCGGTCTGCTATGACCGGTCCTGTCTACTCTCTGAATCTGAATCAGTGAAATTGTCACTGATTCAATAAGTGAGAGCCGAAGTTACTGATATCTTCAGTCGAAATGGGTAGTTTCGCTGACAATCAGCGAATATGCGAACATTTTCATAATGGCCGCCAGCATTTCACTGATCGTCAGTGGTAAAAGTGCCGCGCCACCATCGCTCCACTGATCGTCAGTCGTTACGTTCAAGTCGTGTCACACATTTTCAACTGATTCAAACAGGTAAGTTTCACTGATTCAAAAAGTGGATCCAATTTTCCACTGATTGGTTCACGCTCATTTCACTGATTGTTGAGTGGCAGGGTTATAACTGACCACCATCAGTGAATAGTCACTGTATATCAGTAGTTTTCACTGATTCAGACTGAGAGAGTTAACGACTCCCCGCCCCTCTCATCCGGCCTCTTCCTCTCCTGTAATTGCTCATGCTTCGTACCGCTACGTCTGCCCGCCCGCGGGGCACTCCTTATTTCAGCTACCACGGTTGCTTTTCCATATTTCAGTCCACTCATCCCAGCCAACTCTGCTTGACACTTCTCCTCGTCTTCACTCTTCGTCCTTCTTGCGCACTATTCTGTCAGGGCTTGGCCACTCTCACAACACTCCCGCCACGTCATTCAGTCCCTTCCCGCTCATCTCTGTTCTGTCGCTTCTTGCGCCATTCCGCCACCTTCTTCCTTCCGCGCGCCCTGCTCATCCCAAGTCCACTGCGCAGCTCCTCCTATCCTCTATTGTCGCTTCTTCTTCCTCTTCTCTCACTCTTGCGCTTATTGCAGGCTGCCGAGGTAGCGGGCAAGGGAACAGCTTACTGAGCAGCTCGCGTAATATGCTCCAAGAAATTGGCACGAGAAATTTAAAAGTCAGGGTTGCACAAACTGTTAGAATGGCGGTACGTCATTGAATACTGGCCCATGACAGCATTTGGAAGAAGGTACTTGGCGGTTGTTGTCACAAATTTAACTATGGTATGCTTAGTTTCTCTTAAGGAAAGAATAATCCATTAAAATGAAATTATACATCAGTGCATTTCAAATTCGCAATTGAGAGTTAAATTTTAAAACAATAATCGGAAGATCTTAATTTTGTAATCCTGTTTAATTACAAGTGTTGAAAAAAAGCATTAACTTTCTACGTTCATGTTAGGAGGTTTCACAGGCCAATTTTCTTGCCTGTCAAAAGCTCTGTCGGTTCATAGGCGAGAATTGTTAACTTATAAAGACTGGTCAGTTTATTTCACATTGTCGCTAAATATAGTAAATAACTGATCATTTAACACAACACAAAACAAAAACAAGAAAATAATTCGCCATTCAAACATTCCTATCACTCGACAAAGGTGTTTAAATAAGGGAGAATTTAGTAAGAAAACAAATATGAAAAAGTAAAAAGCAGTGAAGAACATAAACTTAATAAAAACACTTACGCTGCCCGCTCGGATCGGTGCGGCGGCTCGGCCCCGCTCCGCGTCACACAGCATTTAACTGAATATTAGAACAGATTTCGCAACCACGCTGTTTTTCATTCTTGGTGCCTCTAAAAAATCTGTCCCAAAATTGGGGAGCTTTCAACACAACATGCAATAGATGCAGGGTTCCCACAAGGATCTTGTCTTTCTCCCCTCCCCTTCACATCTATTTATCAGATATTCCGCAACCAGACACCTCAGAAATAGCTTTCTTTTGCTAATGACACGGCACTATTCTCATCACATGACGGTATTTTATGCGCACATGATCAATTACAAAATGACTTACTTAAATTTTTGAAATGGACTGAAAAATGGAGAATCAAAATTAATGCTTCAAAATCACAAGCAAAGATTTTCACCCTTCGTAAACCTAAATTGCCTCCTCCTCTACTCCTTCGAAACACACCCATACCGTGGCTACCAAATAAAACCCCAGTTAAATATCTTGGACTCAAAATGGACATCAAATTAACCTGAAAAGCACATATCACAAACACAGTAAACAAAACATACACAAAAATTATAAAACTCTATCCACTATTAAATCATAAATCTTCACTTAACATAGAATGCGGTAAAATAATCTACAAATCAGTAATTAGACCCTCGTTAACATATGCGAGTCCCGTTTGGATAAAAGCAGCCAACAGCCACATTAACAAACTCCAAAATTTTCCAAGTAAGTGTCTCAGAAAAATAACCAAAGCTCCATGGTTTATAAGTAATGACCTACTGCATAGAGAACTAAAAATAGAATCTTTTCATGACTACATAATCAAAATTTCAAAAAAACTTTTATGAATTACTACCAGAATCCCCCAGTTTCAGCAACTTACCATTTGGGTAAAAAATTACAGCCAACCACGGAGGAATTCATTCACGCTACCCTAAAGACATTTTCAGGCCTCCCTAAGTAACTGAAAATATAAACTTTTACTCTCTCTCTCTCTCTTACACCCTCGCACACACAACAACACCAATTCTTTTTTTTTCTAACGATTTCTACAGAAAGAATATTGACAGACCTGAGAATGGTTCATCCTAAAACGTTATGTAATCGTATGTAAACGCCCTTGAAAGGCAGAATGCCGAACAAGAAGAAATAAAATTAAAAAAGAATTGGGAGCAATCACTCCGGTGTTTCTAAAGTTTGTGAGCCACCCACCAACACACTGTTTTCATCGTTCTGAACATTCTTTCACCTGCTTCATTATGCACTCTCCACTTCATTGTTAGTCGTTTATTTTCTATTTGCAGGAGCAGGAAGGTGGTTATATTAGATTATGACCTCCACGCCGACCTGTCTTGGGCCACCCTCCTCCTCTTGTTGCCGACTACTTGCCTGAAGCTGTCCGCCCATCGTTTGTGTTGCCTTCCAGGGTGTCGCCAGCATCGTGGCATCTTGATATTTTTAGTTTTTGAGTTTGAGGTTTGGGACCAGTCTGACATCCGTAAGTTAGTGGTTGGTAATAGACAAGAGTCTATTACTTCTCTCCTTTATTTTTAAGTCTATATGTTTGTCTAGTACGATGAAGGAAATACTTCAGACTTTTTGCCAGGTGTCAAAGATACAAAAAAAACTTTAAACAACTTCACAATCTCTTGCAATGTTGCGAAAACACAAAATTAAAGGCACACACTGACCAAGCAATGCTACCTGACTAACACAGCAAGAAAAACCAAATTAATGTAACATTGCAGAATGTATTGAAAGGTTTACGAGGCACACATGGCTGGATTTTCCAACCCAGACCACTCTCACAGCACCACAGCTCCTCCAAATTACACAGCTGTCTAGTAGAGGGTCTCAAATGCAAATATCAAGAAAATGCCTTTCACCACTGTGGATGCTTCACGACTCAAGGTCCACCATAGCCCCTTCCGCTTGGTCCACACTCCACCAGCCATCTCTCCCGCTGTCCACCAGGCTCTGGCCCCGCCCCGGGTTGAGACCCCGGGCAGGGCGCAGGGGGGGCGGGCAGCCGGCTAGCCGGCGGAGGGGCGGACGTAGGCGGGGGGAGATACGGGCGGCGACGGCGTGATGGTGGTGGTAGCGGCGGTGACGGTGGTGATGTCGACGTGAGGTCATCGGTGTCGGCGCCGAGGGTAGCTGGTTGCAACCTGGCCGGGCGGCGGGACAACCGCCCACACGCATCGAGGCGCGGGGAAACAATGATCAATTAATGTCTTAGTTCAATCATTAATTGATTGATTGATTGATTGATTGTTTGATTGATTTTTTTAAGTGGGACGC
Organism: Acheta domesticus; assembly: GCA_031308135.1. Lineage (NCBI taxonomy): Eukaryota > Metazoa > Arthropoda > Insecta > Orthoptera > Gryllidae > Acheta > Acheta domesticus. The sequence continues at coordinate 24,505,991 of JAHLJT010002406.1, read as the reverse complement.
GCGAACTTTGGAGTTGGCGCCCCCATAACACACTGGAGTAGCATGGAACTCCCATAATTTAGCGGGAGTATCACAAAGAGTGCCCAGGTGGGCGGAAGTCGCAGGAACTTGTCCGCGCCGACCAAAATGTGCTAACACCAGGTTAGGATAATTCTTCTGTCAATTCCTTGGTTAAGTCTTTTGTTAAATGATATCAGTTGTCCCAGGTAAATATATATTTGTAAGCATTCAATCGGTTTGTCTTCATTTTTATAGGAATATCGCGGTAAAACAAGAAACCAAATGGGCCCCATGCTTCGTGTCTGTAAAGGGGTTTAAATTTCATGTTGATAAATTAAGTAGTTTTTTAGTTAAATCGATAGTAGTACAGACATACATTGATTTGACGTGAGGTTCTTTTTAGTAATCGAATACGCAAGTTGAAGAAGTATTTCAAAGCAGAAAGTTCGAAAATCACAAACAGATATTTCAAAATTATTTATCTGTTTAACTTGAATACGGCAGTCTACAAAGATTTTTGCTATTATTCTGGCTTTGAGAACGTGTGTTGACGAGATGTAACTTATCTTGGAACGCTGGGAAAAGAAGAAAAACTCTCAATACTGAATCACACTGTATCATTACTGAACGTGCAATACGCTATTCAGTAATTGAGAATTTTTGTTGCCATGACCCTGTTCTTTGCATGGTTCACGGCATATGCCATGAAACAAATCGTTTTCAGTACAGACACTTTTAACATAATCACTTTTAACAATACAAGCGAAATATAAGAAGAATAAGTAAAATAGTACAGAAGATATTTTGTTTAAACGAAACGTTAGAAAAGAAAATACTGAAAAAAATATTGAAAGAAAAGACATTCACAAAATTAGAGTCGTACTATTGTATTATTGTGTTCAAATTTGGGCCTGAAAAAATATTGAAAAATGTTTTTTCTGATAGTATAAATTGTTTTCTTATTTATCATATTATTTTTAGTCGGATAAAACAGTATTATGTTGAAGAAAATAATGAAATTAAAAAAACACGTTTTGGGCTGTAGAAGAGTGTGAGTCGTGGGACGGGAGCTAAGAAACTTTTCAAAAATATATTTTTTATGTTAGAATTACAGTGTAACTACTCATATGTCATTCGGTTGAGGGGACATTTTTACCGTCTTATCGAGGGGTACTCTTTGTGAAAACAAGGAGGAATAGTCAGTGAGAAAAACAGTAAAAAAGCATTGCCTTTAAAGTCAATAACATATTTATCAGTAGTTATAGGTGTTGTGCAGTTAGACTCTTATACCACCTAGGAGCAAAACACAGAAACAGCACTGGAGGACAAATAGAAATTAGAGATGATTCACTCGCCTTAACTGCCTACTGAAAGAATGAAACCGGGAGGTCTCGATAAAAGCTGGCCTCCTGCACTTCCACTGATAATTATAATCATCTGCAGTGAACGGCGAAAGAAGTCAGAGATAGCATTTTAACCTTTCGGTAGCCGCATTCCGAGATAAGTAAACCCCTGAGAATGTTACTGGTTTGAAATATTATCCACTGCTTTTGTCATGAAACTCAGAAACTACAATTCGACAGTTTTTGCCTAATTTTGCACAGTTTTACTGTCACTTTGGATTGACTGATTGTTAGTGATTCCCGAGCGCATCTACTATTAGGGTCATTAGTTCCACGCAAGTTTTTCATCAATAGGTGGCGGTGATCCACGCTGGTTGGCGAGATTCGGCACCGTCCTACCGTCGACTAGCGGGGTTTTTCCTCAATCAGGTATCTCCCAACAGCGAAGCACCGACCCAGTCGGGACAAGCTCTATGCCTCCGACCGGTCTCCCGGCATGTGCGGTAGTGTAATGCATGTTAGTGTAAGTGTGTGTGGTGTGTAAGGGGTGAGGATAGGACAAGGAAGAGGAAGGAAAGATCGAGCGTGGTCCGTGGCCCGTTTGTTAGGGTACTGCCTAGCCATTCGCCTGGTGCTGATCGGAAAAAAGAGAGAAAACAGTCACTTTGGATTATTTGCCTCTGAATATGACAAACTAGTGTCAAATTCAATATTTTTTTTACATTCTTTCTAAAATATATTGTTTATAGATAAAGACCGGGAAAATTTTAGAATACATTTCTGTAACCTAATACAAACCTTTGTCGTGCGAAAACCTCCCCAGTTGTTTTTTAGATGTATAATAGTGGCCTACAGCAGCAAGAACGTTGCTGAACAAAACTAAACACGAGATGGCTTTCCAAAAAGTAATATCAGCTTAGGGAGATCAGAAGTAATTTATGCCCCCGGATCGACACAATATTCAGATGAAAATGTAACACACACATTGTTTAAGAACAACAAATAAAATACTCTAGTTGATCACTGCAATAAATTTATATATTTTGACTGTAACACCAAACGTAGCTTTGTATGATATGTGTATACCTTCACGCTAAGAACTATTGTTTCGCTCCTTACAGTTTTTGAAACGTTTTTAAGTTGCATTGATGTCCATTCAATTTGGTAACATGTAGTTGATAACCTATTATTTTTGATGTGTTGATGTACACATTCAACAGATTCCTGAGGCTATTTGTGCCTCGAATTTCCATTGACTGTCAATAGATTATTTCTGTGCCACATAAACTTTGCATTTGGTTAAAAAACTCTCTTATATAGTCAGATTGAAAGATATTAAATACGCAAAGTTGAAATGAAATTCAATCATATGCTTCAAACTTAGTGCTCAAAGGAGAACAAGTTTCAAAAGATCTTGGTAACCAATACGAACAACTTATTGCCCAAGTTGGTCAGCATGTCCATTGAGCCAATTTGGCTTCGAGAATCGATTTGACTGAATAGAGAGGTATTTCAACCATTACCAATGTTTTTCTTCTTTTTACGCATTCACATCACCTTAAATAACCGACTATTGCTTCAACATTTGTATTTGTGTACTTGAAATTCAGTTTCAAAAACATTCGAATCCATAATCATTATGATAAACAGTTCATCAAATCACACGTAATTAAGATGTCATTCTTTTAGAGTAAGTACAGGTGCAATCAGCTCATCATATTTGGTGTTGAGAACATCATATTGCTGGAAATATATGCATTGAACAGATAATGAAACTTTATTGGCAACTTTTTTGCATTTTTTATTTATTTTAACAGAGTATTATATGTACTCGTGTGTCGTATTTCTCATTCATTATGCCAGCCCAAATATCTAAGACAGTTCATGAATTTTGGTAGGCTTGACAACAATCTACCAGACGTACTAAAAACGAATAGTATATACTACAACCGTTCGCATTAGGCGCATCTGGTACCTGACTTAAAGTTCTAGAAAATAGTTTTTGATTGATAGTTTAACTTTTATGTGCAATGAACGTTGGCGGGGGAAACAACTTTAAACAAGAACAGAGCTGGGCAGGGAGGTAATTACCCAATGGGAATATTTCCTGCAGAGCTTAAACCAAAGAGAATTTTTGTGATCAAGTAAAAGCTGAAAAAGAAACAAATGAAACATATGTATGAATAATCTGTGAGTCGAATTACATTTGTTGTATACACAATGTTTCAATACACATGAACATATGGATTGAAAATTCTGAGAACATGGATGGAGGAGGTCCAGAGAATTTTACAATAAATACTCCGTGCCAAAGGCAATTCCTCAATTGTCAACTAAAAATGTGTACCCACTAGATACGGTAGCTTCAATTAAATCAACTGCAGACCGAACACAAACACAAAGCGAGACGCGGGAAACTAAATACGCTCCGACCGTCAACTCGACGTAACCAGCGAGAGCTTTTATTTCAAAGTGCCCCGATGACCAGGTGGCAGACTGTGCCTGGCCTTGCCCGGGTTTTAACATCCATTATTAACTTGATTCGATGTAAAGCGTGACGCAAGTCAGTTTCTTGTTAAAAAGTTGTTTGACTCAATTATCGGCTTATGTTCTTTATTAGCACCCGAAAGCGAGTTAGATGTCGCTTGAAATTGGAATTCCTCACGAGACGGCGCCTCAAAGCCGGGCGCGCTGCGCTGCTAATACATTTTCACAGCCGCCGCCACCCAGTAAACTTTCCGAGAGGAAGAGAGTCTGACGAGATCTCGCACTTGTGCCTTCGCCACCCGAGACTGGGCCGGCGCTGTGATGTTTCACGGTTGTTCCTTTCGCCAATGCGGGAGGTCAAAAAACTGAAGATTTTCCTCGCGTGAGTCAAATAATCAGTTGTTCCTTTAGCCCAGTGTTGTCAAGGTCGATGCCACGAGCGGGTGTCCGTGGCACGAGTGCCGCGACGAAATTTCCTCACCACGCAGTTCATAACCCTGCCGCAAGAGACAACGACATGACTATTGTAGAACGGCGGGGTTACTAATAGTTTCCTCTGCTGACGCTAGCGGCGCAGAGAAGCTCGTGGCAAGGCATGGTGCCGCGAGGCGTGCCACTGCCACTAGTAACAGACCTTGGCACTACTGCTTTAGCCAATAACAGAGGTGAAAATTAAAACGTTTCCTTCGACCGCCGCCTCTGTCTCCCAGCGAAAGCCGAGTGTAAGTCGGCCTGATGAGGACTCATATCTGTGCCCTCGCCGCTGACGACTGAGCTGTTGCAATGCTCCCGATTGCTCCTTTCGCCAATATGAGAAGTCATATTCCAGAACATTTTTCTGACGATTATGGGCCAAAGAACCGTTTGTTTCTTTGGCCAGAATGAGAAGTCACAGAACATTTTTTCTCTGCTCGCAGCCGTCACGTAGCGAACTTTCCAAGAGGAAGAGCATCTGTCGAAATCTCGCACTTGTGCCTTCGCCGCCCGCGGCTGGGCCGGCGCTGTGATGTTTCACGGTTGTTCCTTTCGTCAATGCGAGAGGACAAAAAGTGAACGTCTGGTGAATGTGGGTCAAAGTAGCCACTGTTCCGTTCGCCAAATATCAGAGGTCAATATAAAAGTTTTTCCTTTGATCGCAGTCGCTATCTCTCAGCGAAGGCGTGAGTAGGTGGGCCTGTTGATATCCCGCTTATGTGCTATCGCTGTTCGCGACTAATCATTGTAATGCTTCATGATTCCTTCTTTCGCCAACGTGAGAGGTCAATGTGCAGAAGGTTCTTTTGCGAATGTGAGTCAAAGAAGCGGTTGTTTTGGTCGTCAATATCAGAGGTCAAACTATCAATACATTTCTGCTCGCAGCCGTCACGTAGCGAACTTTCCGAAAGGAAGAGCATCTGATGAGATCTCGCACTTGTGCCTTCGCCGCCCGCGACTGGGCCGGCGCTGTGATGTTTCACGGTTGTTCCTTTCGCCAATGCGAGAGGACAAAAAGTGAACGTCTGGTGAATGTGGGTCAAAGGAGCGGTTGTTCCGTACGCCAATATTAGATGTCAAAATAAAAAGGTTTTTTCTTTGACTGCTGCTGCTGTCTCCCAGCAAAGGCCGAGTGCACGTGGGTCTGCTGAAATATCACACTTATACGATCACCTGTCGCAACTGGGCTGGTGTGAAGTTCCACGGTTGTTACTTTCGCCAACGCGAAAGGTCAAAGGACTGAAGATTCGTCTGGTGAAAGTGTATCGATGATTTGGTTGTTCCTTTCGCTAATAACACAGGTCAAAATAAACGTTTTTCCTTTGACTGCCGTCGCTATAGGAGTGCGAAGAGAGTATATAGGTGGGCCTGATGAGATATTAAAACCTGTGCTTTAACCCTAGCGACTGGGCTGCTCTGATGTTTCTCCGTTGTTCGTCTCGTCAATGTGCAATATTAACAAGTAGGTTCTTTCATCGGATATGGGTCAAAGAAACTCAAACCCTAGGGCCTCCCGCTCAGAGGCATTGCAGGGCAAAAGCGGCAATAGATTCTATGTCATCGACGTTAATAGAAGGACCTGGCTTCAGCTCTGTTCCTCCAATCGCCAATAGTACTCCCATCGTATAATAACTCCTTAACACCATTTATTTATAATTAAATATAATTAATTATAATTAACCATATTGATTGACCTACATTGATTTTATGTACTCAGTTAAATATGTCTAAGTTGGTTGTTAAAATGTTCAAGAATATAACGATTCCACGTGAATATAACATGATAAATGTCAATGTACAAATTTTAGTTTGCCACCCCCTCCGCATCTCCGCCACCAAGTTCCGTCCGAGAACTCTTGACTCTCAATCACAAGGTGTAACAAACACTTATGATTTAACTTGACGGAAAACGAGTCAATTAGTTCATTTTTTTCATACTGGCCACTTCTACTCGTGTCTTGCTCTGAGATCAAAGACTTATTTTCCTCTGAATTAAACAACGCGAGTATTTGATCAGTGTCTATTCGAGAGGAGCAATTTATAGGCCGTTTCGAGAGGATTTTGTAGGACAGTGTATTCCAGGAGGGCAGTGGATTCCAACTAGCCGCAGTTAGGACCCCGTTACAGAATAAGAATTCCCCAGAAAATCTGTACTGAATAGACTGAATACCTAATGCTTATTGGTTGGTTTTTAACTATTTATTTTCATTGTGACATACCAAAAAGAATATTGGGGACATTAAGGGGAACTTTCATTGTATTGGGATTAGACAATAGTTATCTGAACCTGTAATAATGAGTATCTAGGGGGATGCAGGCGAGGTGAAATAAACAATATGACGTCAGAGATCGAATGGATGTCGCCGAGTAAGGCCTAATGGAGACATTGGAGGCAGATAGCGTCGGTCCAATTATTAGCTGCGCGTAAAAATAAGGAACGTAAGACGAATATTACTAGCGACGGACATGATATCAAAGAATTATGAAGGACAGTATTTGGGAGCAGGCGCCGCTCTGCGGTGACGAAGCAGGGAAGTCGAATTAATTTTAACTTCGTAATTAAATGTTCAACTAGAACATTGGAGCTGGAATAAGATACTAAGAAAAACTATCTTCGTGGCGACTTCCAACCGAGAAGGATGAAGAGCGCCCGATGATTACTGACGTAAGAATATAAGAACTATTTCAATAATTCTATATTTATTTAATAAGGAGTCATGACGAGGAAAATGTATGAGTCCAATTTCATTTATGATATATGTTTAATTAATAAATACTGAGTGGTTGGTTGCAAAAAGCTGATTATTTCATAGTGGCGAGCAATCAGAATGAGTAGAATAAAAAAGAATTTCCAGAAAACTTGCCTTTTCTCATGAATGGAACGTCAACCAGCTGTAGTAGCAGGGTAAGAAAAGTTATGTAACGAACCCGAGTGAATTAAATTAATGGAGCAAGCAGGGCAAATGTGGATTGACAATCTATATGAAATTAATTATATAGTGAACTTTATTATGGTAGCCCAAGTAAGACGAGTAAATAGAAAATATAATAATAATAATTAATAGTAAAAATAATAATAATAACAATAGCATAAATTAGAGAGCGAGTACAACTTTGAAAAAAGAATAAATAAATTAAAGTGAAGTACAGAATTAAAAAGGAAATTAGAAAAAACTAGGGAAACATTACAACGTTAAATAAATAATTAAATAATATTTTCTCTAACGTACAGTTGATAATGTAATTAACGCCACCTAATCAATCTTAATTTTTTTATTTGTTGATCATTGAAAAATATTATATATTTTTAATTTTCTATTAATCCTTATTCGAATATATATGCTTTTCAAGTTTTCGAATAATTATGTACAGTACTGATACATAACACTTTTACAATAAATTTTAAGTTACAATTAAAAAACAAATAACATTTCAGAAATATCTACGGTATATTAATTACAATTATTATTTACATTTTTTATTTTTACAATTACATTTTGTAAATTAATTTGAATTACGGAGGGTGCAACATAGGGTGAATGTTGAGACTTAATTCTTGGAAAATAATTTGCTGAAAAGCCTAAATTAAATCATTTTCTTATCTTCTACACTATACGTACGTAGAGTATAGGAAAACGTATGTAATGCTGCGCCAAAAAACGGTGGATTTTTGGCAGAAAAACTCTTATTATAGGACCCTGATAACGAAAAAATGGATAAATCCCGTACGTACATGTAGTAAACGGGAAAGTAAAAATTGAATATGTAAGATAATATATCTACCTAGGTCAGTTAATCTCTTTTGAAAACAGATTCAGTAAGGAAATAAGTAGAAGAATTGAGAGAGAGAGCTTGAGAAAATTTAAAAATAAATTAGTTTCCTAGCTATTTATCTATATTTTAGGTCATTGTTTTATTGTTAAGTTTCTACTTAGCAATACATAAGTAGAATTTCCTTTTATGTAATTTGTCTAACTGTTATTATTATTATTATTATTATTATTATTATTATTATTATTATTATTATCATTATTATTATTTTTTCCATTACATCACGACTAAAGATGTTATAAGTCGGCTGAATATAAAATCTACTCCAGGTTGCAACCAGCTACCTAAGGAGTGGATCTAGGGACTATCGGTGCCTCTACAGTACTTTGCGCAAAATGTGGGCTGTTCCAAATAAAGCTATTTCTTGCACTTCCCAGTCCTTTGAATTACCGGGGAGTTTATACAAGTTCTGACTCAATTTTGCGGAACAAATCCCAGAGCTCCGATAACTATCGGGACGACCTGTGCTTTTACGCCCCACATTCGGCTGATCTCGATTTCCAAACTCTTGTATTTAAGACGTTTCTCTGCCTCCTTGGTAACGACGTTTTGATCGCAAGGTACAGCAACATCGACAAGTAAACATGATTTTTTCTCTATATCCCGGATGACTATATCCGGTTTGTTTGCTGCTATCGTGCGATCAGTTTGAATTTGTTGGTCGTACAATATCGTACACAATCCAACAGACGTCACCGGTTTCGGTGAGTGTTCGTACCACTTGGGGCATGTGTTTGGAACTTCGAGGGCGGTACAGATCTGCCAGTGGAGGTAGCTACACACCCTGTCGTGTCTTTTCAAATATTCGGTCTTTGCTAGAATTGGACAAGCTGAGACAATATGATCAATGGTTTCTACGTGTTCCTGACAAATGCGGCATTTATCATCTTGGGAAATTTTGAGAACCGCTTTATCATAATGTCGTGTTCTCAAGGCCTGATCTTGGGCAGCTATTACAAGTGCTTCCGATTCTGGCTTCATTCTTCCCCTTTTAAGCCACATAAATGATTGATCTTTATTGATCTGCACCTTGTCCATTCTTTTTAGGTATTATCCGTGGAGTGGTTTGTCTCTCCACGATTTCTTTAACATTTTCTGTGTCTCAAATTTCATGTTAAGTAGCATCAGAAGTTCAGTGTCTCTGTCATTCTGGGTGTCTTGCATAGTCTTGTTCGCAATGCTTCTTGCTACACTTACAATGCCTCTGTTTCCCATTCTTCGGTCAGATTTCATGACCTGCCTCATTAGTGGGTCATCCTGACGGCTGACTACATACTTTCCCATCCCGGTTATTGCATTGTGCCAGGAGGCTTCAATTTGTCTCAGGCCTCTTCCTCCTTCCTTACGTGAAACAAAGTCTATGTACATCAGCTCGGGGGTGGGCGACATGATGCATTGTAAGCAGTTTTTCTGGTTTTTCGATCCATGTTGCGAATTTCCTGTTCAGTCCAGTCTACTAGTCCGAAACTGTATTCGGCTACAGGCACCGCCAAACTACCAATTGCTGATATTTTATTCCTGGAGTTCAGAGCGGACTGCAGGACAAGTCTCACTCGTCTATAATACTCCCTGCGAATTCTCTCTTCATTGTGTCGTTCGAGATGGTCTCACATTCTTCAATGCCCAGATATTTGTAAGTTTTACCTGGCTCAAGATCTTGAATCACAGTGTGCGTATCAATTTCAATGTTCTCAGACGTTGTGAGTTTCCCTCTTTTTAAATTGATTTTTGCACACTTGTCAAGACCAAACTTCATGCAGATGTCATTGCTAAATTCATTGATGACAGACAGCATTTGGGAGAGAATCGCTTCATTCTTAGCAAACACTTTAAGATCATCCATGTAAAATAAATGTGATACAGGCCTTTCATCACCATGGAGCTTGTAACCAAAGTCAGTGTGCGACAGCTGTCTTGATAGAGGAATCAAACTAATGCAAAACAACAGAGGGGATAGTGAATCTCCTTGAAAAATTCCCCTGTTAATGTGAATACTTCTGGTTTCTACTACTCCCTTTCCGCTGTGGATTAGTAACCTGGTGCTCCATGACTTCTTACTAGCCTTGCAAAACTCAACAAGTCTAGGATGAAATCGATAGATCTCCAGGGTCTTCAAAATCCAATCGTGTGGAACACTGTCAAAGGCTTTCTGGTAGTCAATCCAAGCCATGCTTAAATTACGTTTTCGTTTCTTTACATCATTCAAAATTATTTTATTCAGAAGCAAGATTTCCTTACAGCCATAGGAACCTTTACGACATCCTTTCTGTTCAACTGGCAACAGATGGTTCTTCTCTAGGTGCCTATACATTTTGTCAGCAATGGCTGCAGTTATAAGTTTGTACATTACTGGCAGGCAAGTAATTGGCCTGTAGTTCTTCGCCAAAGAGCTGTCTCCTCCTTTGGGTAGCAAATACGTGATGCCGCGAGTGAGCCATTCGGGGAGTTCGTTAGGGTTTTCTAAAATGTTATTAACAGCCTTTGCAAGATGAGAATGTAGTGCTGTTAATTTCTTAATCCAATAAATCTGGATCTTATCAACCCCAGGGGATTTCCAGTTTCCCATATTCTTAATTGTTTGGCATAGGTCCTCTTTCGAGAATTCTTGAACATGTTTTATTATTATTATTATTATTATTATTTTATTTATATTCATGTAGTGCAGTGCATTGGAGTGTTGTGTAGTGGAGGGAAAGAAATGCGAAAGAAATGCATAGCAGTTAAGTGTTGTGAAGTGCAGTGAAGTGAAGTGGAGTAAAAAGAATTGGAGTAAGGTTTACGCTGTGAAATTATGTACTATTATTCTTAATTATTAATTGTTTTTTTAAATTAATTACTGTCTTGTAATTTAAATATTCTGCCATCAAGTAAAGATACTTAATTGCAGAATTAATAATAAATCTAAAATATTGTGATATACCAAAATATTGTATGTTTTGTCAATAACATTTGCTGTAAATGGGTTGGGTTAAAAGGGGCGGCAAATGGCAATATACAGCCATAGCAACGCCGGCGTAGTGGTTGGCAAGGTCAATAAACTGCATTCAGGCCTTGAATAGGTGGGGGCACTGGCTAGAAAGACATATAAAATAATGTGGGATTGGTCTGAAAGGAATGACTATCGAGGGCGTGGCTACTTGATTTGGCAAGAAGTGAATGGATTGGCTAAGGGAGAATAGACTCGAATTTTGTCGTTTTGTTTTAAAAAAATAAGAACGAAGGACGGATATCGAGGTGTTGAGGGCAAAAAACGGAGGAGAAAATGACATTCTGATAGAGGTCGTCGAGTAGTTCAGATCGCTCGCGAGATTAACATAAGGGGAATGGGACTTGTAAGTTTTGACGTGAGACTCAATAGCTTTCGGACTCTGAAAGTTGATGGGCAGAAGTAAATCGATTAGGACTTTGAAAGTTTTTTTTATATTGCGGTTTGGACTTTAATGTTTTAGCACGTAGTTGGGGAGAACTGGAAACTGTAAATATCACGTAAGAACCAGTAGATATTCTAGGCAGTGAGGGCTGGATTTGTCGGCCGTGTCGCAAGATCAGAAGAAAGAAGCTGGACTTGGGAGTATTTGCATTCAAGTGGGAAGATACTGCGGGGCGACGGCGATCAAGACCACGTTAGATAAGTACTGCAGTACAAAGGTTTTATTTTAAAAGGTCATTACCTAAAGGCAGAACAATTGTCAAATTGTTAAATAAATTGTTAAATTTGTCTTTTGGAAATGAAAAGATTTTAATTTGGTCAATCACAACTGTTAAGTAGTTAGAGACATATAATTATTTCCTTTCAGATTCCTCGCCATACTGCATAGTTGGCAGATCAAATAATCGGCTATCTAGGCGATAGCGATTATCCATTACGGGACCCATTGACCCAGCTAGCCGGACATTTATCCATTCGTTTAAATTAGCTGTGGAAGCATTGGTTTTAATAACGTAACCTGTTCCTGGCGCCCAAAATTTTACTGTAAATTCGGAACGGGTCACGATTATAACAGTTCTAAGGTGAATGATGTCAACGATCTCGTAATAGTTTATGACAAGACATTGTTGGTACATTTCAATATCTAATCTAATTATTTTCGTCTGGAAAAAATGCTGGTGCCTCTCTTTCATATTAATGGATACAAAAGTTAACACCAACTCAATGAAACTGGTTATGGACTCGTGCATACTACCAACCCTCTTATGCGGCTCACAGAGAAGGTTTTTAAGATTAACTCAGAGACAGACTCTGACAAGTTGTCAGAGAAAAATGGAGAGGAAAATTCTTCACATCAATCTGTTTGACAAAGTAAAAAGTGTCAAAATTTGTAAGAAAACTGGCATCATAGATACAGTGAAACAGGGTGGATAATTTAAAATGGCGATGGACAGGGACACATAGAGGCAAGACCAACTCAGATGCGCACACGCAGTTACTATGTGGGACCCAAGACAAAGCTAGAGACACCAAGGACGACAGAAGAAATCGGCGGACTTCATCCGTGAAGCAGCGGGTGGGACCTGGACCAGACCGGCGAAAGATAGGACGACATGGAGAAGCCTACGGACGAACGGAAGACAGACGGCGGCACCAACCTAGCTGCGCGTCCGAAGACGTGTTATCACCCCTGCTCAGGCAAGAGGCCTTGGAAACACTACGGGATCTTTGTAGGCTAAATAAATAGATACTGGAAATAATTTACTCCAGTATGTATCAAATTCTGCAAATATTACATTTATATAATAGAATTGCAATTCTGTTGTAGAAGCTCTTCTCGTAATCACTAAAAATTGCAACGCTTTAATCAATGGCAACATAATTAGTTGCATAAGTAGAGTTTGTTAAAAGGCAATGGACAATCTCTAAAAACACTGGAAGGAGAACTATTAGCGTGGTTCATATCTAGAATATGAACCACACTATTGAGAGTAACAATAAATGCTCACAAATTTAACACCTGTCACACCTTCATTACATTCACAGTTACAAGGTTAAAAGGCTGTCTCTATGTACATTTTTATATTACTGTAAGTTCATAAAATGTCTTTTTACAAACACTTTTTGCCGATCCACTACCTTTTTCACAATGATACCAAAAGTATTTCGGAAGAATGAGAAATTAAAGTGCGAGCATATTTTTCATCCTAATAACCAGTATATTAACGAATTGAAATAAAAAAGGCGACAAAGTAAAAGAACAAATTAAAATATTATGTTAAAATATGTTGCAACGATAACAATTTTGAATATAAAGGTAAGCATTTGTAAAAACATACCAAAATATTTACACTTTCATACATTTACGACGAATATTTTAGATCTCTAGGGGATTTTTTCCCTTCTTTCCGAAAAAAAAAGCAGACGCTAAGCATTCGCTCGCTTGTACGTCCCTGCAGTCGACACTGTCGAGTTCACATTTTCAATTGGATTATTCTCGAATTAACTTTCCTTCCGCGTCATAAAAGTTCCCTGCGAGTAATTTCTTCAGAGAGACGTTGTTCAGTTGCAGGCCTGCGAGAAGAGCTAAAATGCCATTATTTTTTACGTAGATTAACATTTATTTAACAGGAGCTTCTTAGCTAATTGTCTTTTCCCGTGGGACGATGAAAGAACGAGGATTTTGGAGAAAAGGAAAGAGGTTGAAACTTTGTCTCGCTTTCTTATTCACCAAGGTCGATTACCCACTTGTCGACTTAATAAATTGCTAGGAATTTTCAGCCTTGACGCGTAAGGGAAATGGGTTTGTAGAAACGGTTACGAATGAGAGATATGTTGAATGCCAACCTCAGTGTTCACTTTTGAAACAGCCCACAACGTTTCAATTCTAAACTCATCATGAATTACTAGCTACATAAATGGCTTTGGTTTAGTTTCTGTTATTTAAACTTGAATAGATACTGATCATAAGATACTTTTTTGTTTCGTATCGATCAAGAACTGTATAAATTAAAACAATGAATAGTGCGAAAGTTGTAACACTGGCACAATTAAAAAAATACGAATTTTAAGTAATGGCTGTTGTGGATTAACAGAACGTCTACGAAGCTTTCGCTAATACTCATGCTCAGTAATTGAAAGCGCGTGCTGTTTGCATTTCAACTACCAGCAAAAAAATGTATTCATGTTATAATCAAACTGAAAACTGCGTACCTTTTATAAGTACCTGTAATATGAACAAAGATAAAGCTCGATTTTTTCTGCTTCAACAACGAGTCTTAGTGAGGGATTATTTAACGGAGAGATGAGTTAGGTGAGATTAGTTATAATATATCACTCTCACATATTATCTTCACTCCCACTCTTTACTGCAGTTGCACATATCGTCTTCTGTTTATAAAGTGTATAATTATTGACTAAAATCTTTTACCAGAGGGAAAAAATTATTATTAGTATGAATACATAACTTACGACAAAGTCCACTCGATGAGAAAAAAGCTGGGCATAGGCATCCGTTTCACTTGATATATCTATATATATATTATATATATATTTATATATATATATATTATATATATATA